>JABUIW010000025.1:4159988-4188854 GCA_013363375.1 Menidia beryllina | reverse complement strand
TTATACATCTCTGCATAGAAGGCAAGCAGGTCGACACTTAAATGCACCTGACAAATGAAACAAAAAAATGGTCATATAGCAGAAAAGCAAAACAAAAAAGCCAGCACACTGTAGTCCATCAACCGTGAACTCAAAGCAACTGACGACTGACACTGGATGCCTTCTCACTTACCATTCCTGATAGTTATTTCTGAGAAATGTGTTGCCCCTTGCAGCTATGTTAACTCATCAGATCAACTCCTTGGCGTTTAGAGTGAGGGTCAAGTTTTGATCACACTCTCATGTCCATGAGCGCGTTCACCCCTGACAGAGAGTGCCGAATCTGTCCGATTCTCATTCGCAGACGGGTTCATTTATCGACCTTCGTATGTGTTAAAAGGCTACAAGTTCCATGCCACACCAAGCTGAACGTATATACTCTAAAGGGCACCTTTATACAGAGTAGAACTCTTTCTACCGTTTGCTGGCACAGACAACGATCCATTTACTCAAATTCACTCGAGCATTTACCATCCACACACACTGACAAGTCAGAAACACACATACAGGTATTCACAGTTCGAGCTGGCAGCAGGTGGGACTAATTGTCTCGGAGTGGGTTTGCGTCCTCTTGTTCGTGATTATTTATTCTCTTTACCTGCTGTCTTTACCCATTTTGCTTCCTGACTCCACTTTTTGTTGTAAACTGCTCTTTTTCATTGGTCTCCGCAAACATGGGGTTTGCTATTTCCATTTCCATTTGTTTTTAAATGAACAGATAATTATGTTTTTGGACACTGAAAAAACAACCTAAAAACAGGAGTTCAAATGTTATTTGGCTTTAATGGTTAGACATTTCAAACAAAAACCACAGATGGTGGAAATGAAATCCGCGAAATCGCATGCATTTAAAACATTTGTTGCATTTTTTTTATTATTGTTCATGTACAGCTATACATGTTAATCTTACTGACTCTTATTGCTTCAGGCAAAGAGAAGTGCTCAGCATAATGGCGATAAATGGTCTTCAAACAGATGTAGAAATAAAAGGAAAAAAATCAGCAGATTTACAAGATCTCCCCCCATAACCTCAGAAAGAGAAATTCTTTGAAATATGCCTGTAAATGTGGAGTAGATGCATGTGAGCTTTTATTATTAACGAGAGCTTTAATCGTCACTCTTTATGAGGTTGGGGGCACTTTAAAAGAAGAAAGCTAGCTTGTGCTTTAGTAAGGGTTCAAATATCAGTGGGATGCCGTAATGAGTTGGGAGAGAACAGCGTTGATGAGTGTGTCAGGCAAATTAATTTGTCCAAAAGGTATACAAAGTAACATTCTCAAACAGAGAGGGTGTGCTGACGGACGGGAGGGCAACAGAGCCCCAGTGGGCAAAAACACAATTATCTCCTTACTCAAATGGTCTCTGCTGTGATTAAACACCTCTGACATCTTATTCAACAGAAACAGAGGTGTGAACCGATCAGCTGAAAGAGGCAGCAACATCTACAAAGAGGCGACTCTGGAGTGTAATTGTAATATAAAGACTTTCATAAAGTTCAAACCAAGGTTTAGGAATACTTCAAATACTTCTTTACAACCAAATGTAAGTACCGAAAAATAGAAAAAAGAGCATACAAAAACCAGCAAATAGAAGATCTTTTTTTTTACTGTCCACATCAGAACCTTTGCAATCAACATGCCATCAATCTTTTTTTCACACAAAGGGAAAATAATAGACAAAAAGGTCATGAAGGCAACCACAGAAACAAAGACACATTGATCCCGAGCTTACCCAAGTGATGCTTGGGTAAGTTTAAAAAAAAAAAAGTATGAAGTGTAGCCTGCAGCCTGCGCAGCTCATTTCCCCCCTGAGACCCACAAACTGTCACTGAAGACACCCCCGCCTAATGCTCGCCACCGAGATCCGTTAATATCATTCCAACGAGTGACATAACCTTCATCGCCAACACCGTAGGAGCAATTTGTGCATGATAAGTCAGCCGCAACAGTGTGGTTCCTCCCGTAGATGAGTTATTATCAGCCACAAGGCAAAGTATACTGTACGTCCCTACCTGTTTACAAAGCGCTCTGTATGATGTGCTGCATCACCGGCCCCGTGTGACCATGAAATGTTCAGACCAGGGCCGACAACTCCACACATCACAATGGACAAGCGTTTTTTTTTGCTGTGCTGGGAAAGAGAAAAAAAAGATTCCCAGCTTGATGCATTTCGATGGCTGTTTGACCATCGGTATGCTGGGAGTGAAAGCTAACAATGGTGCTTCAAAGAAAAATAAAACAACTCAAATGGAGCACTGATGGAACCTTTGGCATTTTTTTAGATTTGAGTTGGTTCAAATGCCAAAACTTAGCTTTTCCTTTGCCCTTTTTTGTAGCTTTTAGGTGGGCTCCTCTTTCTTTTCCAGACAGAGCGCTATGACCAATGCCTGCAGTCAGGTACTTATGACTCATTAATACTTCATGCAGTCCTCTTTAAAAAAAAAATCCTTTAAGCCCAGACACTCTCCAACTGAATCATGACATCCGTTTGTAATTTCAACTTTTCCTGTGGTCACTATTCAAATCTTTTGACTACAAGTGTGGGATGAAGCGAAGATGGGCCTGTAACTCAAAAGCTTCACTTTCTAACAGCACAGGAACCTTGCTCCCCTTTCCATCTCTTAGACCAATTTCATATCAGTCAAGAACAAGAGCCTGAGCTCCTGAATTTCCTAAATTTTTATAGATAGAAACCCATCCATGACCCAAAAGAGACTGATAAGCAGGATTCTGAATTCACATGCCACCCTCTCAGTCCAAAAAAATGAACAAATTGTTCTACAAATCCAAAATAAAAAACTAAAACACAGGTCTTATATCAAAAAATGAATAAATGAATACATTTTACAAAAGAGACAGTATGATCAACCAACAGCTAAAAAAGAGCGACAGCTTTAGGGCCTAATAGTGACGCTCTAGAGGTCCTAATGGTGGGAGGACAGGGACTAACTCTGGGACTGCTGTGTCAGAAAATAAGAAGAAACAGATATGAAGACCACCACCTTTCTATCTCAGTTGTCATCTTGTCGTCCCCATTTATTTCTTTACATTTTCTTTTCCTGACACTCCCCTCTCTGTCACACAGCTTATCTCCTCCTTTCTAAAGGCTCTCCTTTTAACTCCTCGGGATCACTATCGTGCTTCCTTTTGTGTCCTTCATTTAATCATTCAGCTACCTCCAATGCATTTCTTTCCCATTTCTCTTGCTCTGTCACCCTTTCCCTCATTCATGATGTCTCTCCATCTCTTTCATTTTTATCTGCGCCCCTCCCCACCTCAGATACCCCGTTTGTATCTCCCTCTCAGAGCCTGTGGTGTGGTTAATTCATTATACTAAGTGAGGGTTTCCATTTTCTTTACAATGCATGCCTAACCTTTTCTGTCATGCAAACTGTTCTATTCATTCCATAAATTATGTTCCTCCTCTCTTGTGTAGTCTGTCTGATCTTACCTCTTCATTTTTCCAACTTTTTATTTTACAGCTGTCAGTGTTGAGGGTTGAATTTTTTTTTGTGAGCCCATTAACTCAGGCATACACTCAGCCATACACCTAAATGCCATTTCTTCAAAGCTGAGACCTGTTCAGTAAACCTGCTATTCACTGATCAAGGTTATATACTAACTAGAGCATTACAAGGCAAAAGCCATCAGATCTTAAAGTAATCATTCAAAGTACTGATTGTATCAGTTTGATATTCTTAGAAATATTAGCAATATTTACAGTATACTAAAATATACATGCCTTTTCATAACAGAAAATATGTGCACGTTTAAGTATTTATTTTTATTTATAGTGCTTGCAAATGTTAAAAACAAAAAAACAAACAAAAATTCTCTGAAAAATGACATACTGTATACCCAACTAGAAAATGAGGATCAACAAAAAACAAGAATCTACATCAGTCATGGAAGTCAGAGTTAAAAGTTTTTTTTTTTTTTAAAGGTGTGATTCCAGCCTCCTTGGGTCAGATGCAGGTCTCTGCAAAATAGAGGTGGGTGTTTTTCAGTTTGTGTGGGATGCTTTCCAATCGCAAGACCGGCAAATTAAACCTGAAACTCGCATTTAATGAAGAAATTGTTGTAGCCGGCGAATGAAAACTTTTTCATTAAGAAGAAAAAAAACACAAAAAAAAGTTAATCTCTCACACTGTGTTGGCAGGATCCTGACATCAAGTGTGTGTGAGTCAAGTGAGCGAGAAGCAGAGATGAGAGGAATTCACAAAACTCCGATGCATCAGGATGTTAGATTCTGAATCATTTCTAAAATTGCATTACAGTAATGCTGTCAGAAATCCAGCAGGTGAGCTTCAAACAGTGGAAGTGAATCCCTGACATTACATTTCAAGATGGGGAAGGATGGCTGCTATGGAAGGGAGCAATGGAAAAACTTCACCCCAAATTATAAAGGGTGGGGGAAAAAAATCCAAACTATCAGAACTTTGCACTAAATTGATTCACTCTTGAAGTCTCTAACAGGAGCTAATGCATGGTAATGATGTCGTTAATCTAGGCAAGGCATAGTTTACTCAAATGTCCAAAATCTGGATTTTATTCCATCAGAACAGAAACCAGTGCATTCAGATGAACCATTTCTGAACACTTTCATCATTTTTTACCATCTCTCAAAAAAACAGATTTAAATACGACAAGCTTTGACTGAGAATTTAGTTTATACCGCAAGTTCAGAGGAGAAAACAACAGATCCAAAAGAATGGCTGAAAGCAGAATGCAAATGTAACATGATGACTTCATGAAATGTTAATTAGCGTCTTACACTACTCACAGCATTTAGTTAAAAAGGAGACAGTTGGCAACACACCTGCTGCCGAGCTACCTTTGGATTACTTGAGATAATGATAGACTTAAAATAGAAAAGCATGTTTGCCTCAGAAATGTACCATTTGCAAAAATAAAGCTGTTCTCTCTCTGGGTTAACAATAACTGCTGTCCCCTGCGTGCTCCAACCAGGAAGCCTCTTGCTGTGAGGCAGCGGTGTTAACCATCATGCCTCTTTTCCACCCAATTTTGTACTTGCACCTGCTATATTCTATTTAACCTTTTTCTTTCTTTCTTTCTCTTTTTTCAAACCATTTTCATCATCCATTTACTCCAATTCAGGGTCCGTTTGTCATTGGTCGAGATTGTGTAGGCTACATGTTGTTTGTCCACCGCCTGAAGACAACCATTACAGATGACTCACAATTTATGGCCACATATATGACAGTGTACCACCAGATGGCTACGCAGGAAGAACAGAAATATGCAACCATGCACACACGTTTACTCTTCCAGTCAAACTGTTATTAAGCTAATATGTATGTTTTGGAGCCAGGGAGCACTCATGCATGTATGACAGGGAGAACATAGGAGCTCCACACAGAAGGGCCCCCAGCCACAGATCCAAACTGGCAACCATCTTGCCGCCTATTTTTATTATTACGTTTCTCCCTTTTACCTGGACTGACCTTCCTGGTGCTTTTATGATTCTGATCTATTCCAAAAGATACTCGAGCCTTTCTGATAAAAGCCAATCACAAACTCATTCGATGAATCACCGACTTTCTATCCTCTACACTTGTCAGTCTCTTCGGATGAAACCTTCGTCTGAGTCGATTCAATATGGAAAACACTCAAATGTAATGCAGAGCACCGTAAGCTGCTTCAGTGGGGGCCTCACGTATAGATGCTAAAGCTCTTTGACACAGCTGGATCACATTTAGGTCCCGGCTCAATCTGTTTGACTCAGGTACCCCCTTCCCTCTGTGCTCTTCGCTATCAAAATGCACTCAAATGAACACAATTATTGTACTAAAATCCTTCAAACACAGACGCATACAGTGAGGTGTGTCTTATCTGTGTCATCTTATCAGTTGTTGGTGGAGAAAGGAAGAAGTTTTTCTTTGCAAAGGGCAAAATATGTTCACGAAGCACTATGATTTTTACATATGCATACAGATCTTTGTTCAGTGGGCAGAAAACTGTTCAACTCGTCATATTTTAAATGTTTGTGAATATAGCAAAGCACTCAGTGGAAAAAAAAAAAGGATGTTTTAGGTGCTTACGGCCCACCTTGTAGTATTTCTGCTGACTGGAACTCATCAGAAACAGTGGATTTGGTTAGTTTTTGCTTACCGCATCTGTCTCTCCATCTCCAGCATTTATGTTAGGCGTAATGGTTCTGAGTCGGGCTTGTGATGGATTTAGAAGCAGAAATGTGAATGTTTCTACCCCAAACTAACACTGCATTGCTCAGGGGATGTAATAGTCAGAGGCTGTAATTTTATCACAGCTCCAAGAGCTCCAGCTTCTGCCCATTTATGACCACACTGGTCTTCCATCATACTAATGCCTACTACAGGGGATTCCTGAGGGGGAAAAGTCTTGCACTTCAAAGGAGAGGCAGGTGTGTTCAGATTAGATGGTCTGAAAAAAAATTCATTAAAAAAAAAGGACAGAACTGTTGTGACTTCATTTTCTGGTTTGTGAGCCAACAATTTCTGGCTTTAGTTATTTAGGACCTGGAATGAACCGGGAAATGAAACGGCACGCAGCACATTAGTTCAGTGAGACAAAGTCCGGACATGAATGCAGCACAACTGATTTCCACAAGCTAATGAAGAATGCAAAACTCCACCATTCTCATATGACAAGTATGCCATCGGGATTAAAAACAATTAGCTTTGTACCTCCTGACATTTACAGGAAACATTCAAGTCAGTCACAACCCCAAGCACAGACCTTGTAGATCGAATATGGATTTAATAAGGATTTAATGAGGAAATTATTGTCATTTAGGTGTAACAATGATCAGAATTTAATTAAGCTGACTACAATGCGATTTGTAATTGCTCAACTCGGTGGCTGCAACATAAAGTGAAAACTGAACAGTTAAAAATAGGGGACTATTTCAGTTTTGGCAATTCGTTTTTTAAACTTGAATTAATATTTCATACCTCCTTAAACTGTATGTGTACGCTTGTTTATTGGGGTGTTAAGATTTTTTATATTTCATTGTCCAAAAACAACATTTTATGTTACCTTTTTTTTTACGACCTACACTAGACTGCAACCTACAAAATCAAAATGTTCTAAATAAGACGTCTCTGCAGACATGAGCACATCCTCCTGAGAGACAGATCTCTCCTATTTCATTTCCTCATTTTCTTTGAATTGAAGAACATTTATGTTTCAAACTGAATGTAACTTTTTGTGAGAGTACCTGCAAATATTTGTGTTATCTGTGTGACGATGTTGCAGCATAACTCAAATGTAAGCATGAGTTATGCAAAATGAGACTAAACAAGACTATTATGGTTACAAGTGACTCTCAAACTTTTTCTTTTTTTCAGTCTTCATTGAGTGTATTTTTGTGTGTATGAGAGATGGCATCTGGAAAAAATTGTCGTTCAGAAATTGAGGGGGAAAAAAGGACCAATAGATCCCATTCCAAGAGGAACCTACATGTCCACAGATCTATTGTGTATGGAAGTTACAAATTAGAGTGAAGATGGCTGCTCATAAATAAAAAACTGACACAAGTGTCCCTCAGATTTCTCTTTTTGTTTGTGCTCTGCCGAGCATGTGCAGAAACAAGATAGACACGGAGAGAAAGACGAACGAGTGACAAAAAAGAAACAACTTTTCTTTACCATCAGAAAATCCTGCCTTTTTCTCAAGCTGTGCATACTCCTATAATTAAAAACCCAGAGAAAATTACATCTATAAAACTTTCATGATCCAAAGCAAGGTCTCTTCTCCCCGGGGTCACATCTGGGGAATATGAAAGTGTGACAGTCAGTGAGATGAAGGAAGGGAAGGCACAGAGAGGAGGGCTGGAATGGGCAATGCAGTATAGACGAGATGGGGGAGACGTCAAGAAGACACTGAGAGTTTGACCTGAAGGTATTTTGAATAATGGATGCTCGAGGTGGAGAGTGGAGACGACAGGATGGGTGGGAGTCGCCATCACTTCATTCAGCCCTCTGTGCTGGTTTGCTTTATTTCTTTTCCCCCAACTTATTCGGATTAATCTCTTCAAGCAGCATTTATTCAGTCTATCCGAGAACATGAGCACACAAAGAAAAGTACAGTACTGAAAGTCTCTAATGCAGTCTACCGCCATTACACGTATTCACACAGAGTAAACGTGCTTTTTGTGTTTTTCCGTGTGACAAAGAGAAAGACGGAGGTTAATGAGGGGTGAAAAACAATTCAACAGGAGGCCTTTGGAATAAACTAAAGTCGCTAGCATGTCTGGTCATGTTTTGGTGGTTATTTACAGGATTACATTGTTACATTAGGACCAATAGAAGGAATCAACTTTGGGCTTCTCGCCCTGTCAGGCAGCTGCTTGTTCACGCCTGTTTTCCGCTCTGACACACTCACCTCCTTCTTACTGCCCACTTCTGGCAACTTTTCAGAGAAATCCTGTCCCCTTCCTCCACTTTACCTGCATCCAGATGACTCACCAGTCAGGCCACTTCATCCCATATTCATTACTGTAGCCCATTATATTTTGGTCCATCTTCTCATCTGATTCTTCTTTTAGGGAATCATTTTGAGGCATTGTTCTAAGAAGCATTGACAGAAATGAATGAAAAGGTATTTCTTGGTTTAATTATTTTTGTTTCCTTTGAATGATTTGGTTCATTTCCAGTTCTCAATTATCCATAATCTGACTTTATTGAATAATGATGGTATTATTTACATGTTCAGACAGCTTGAAGGCCAAATGGCTCCTGTTTTGTGGAATTGCTGTCAATTTGTGACCACTTCCACGTCCAGTGACTGAATTAACCTCACCTTTCTGCACTTTAAACAATTCAATTTGACAAGATTTCAAAATAAATAGATTCATAAAATTAGATTTGATTAACAGCTCACATACTAATAAGAAGTCAGCCTTTCTGCAGAAAGGATGGGAGGTACTCTTCAAAGACAGAAGTCTGAAATGCAATAACTCCAGTTTTAATCATCCATTTTTCGAGCACGGGAACCATTTTCCCCCCTTGCTTTCATTATCTGAACTCTATTGATATAACTCTATTAACTAGAGAGGAATGATAATGCATTCACGGGGCTTTGGGGGGAGTGCTGGCAGCTTTTAAACAAGGTACTGAAATCATCCATCTCTGTAGGTTTTCAGTCAAACTTCCATTTCCACACTATTTGTGGCCTGTAGCTGGTCGACTCTAAAATTGCATTTAAAAGTAGTATTTCTTTTTAAGGTCCCTGAAACAGGGGTAGTCCTAGAGGGTAAAATATAAATGAACACTTATCTTCAGTTGCCTGTAAGTAGATCTTCCAAGTTCCACGTACAGGACTTACAGAATTATGTGTCCTGATCTCGCTGCATTTGTGATTGTCGATGGGAAATGCTAAATGCCCACAGCCAAGCGAAGAGGTATGCACGCTATTAGAACGATCCCAGATGAAGCCAGTGAATCATAAACCACCATGGCCCTTGGCTTTGATTTCGTTAAAACCAGCAAATCTTTCTGCCAGCCGAGTGATGAGCGTGAACAGAAGATTAAATAAGGCAATGAGTCAGTCATTACAGTATTTAGCGGGCTCTCACTGTGTTGTGGAAAAAAAAAACTAGCCAGTGGATTTTTCTTGTAAGAAATGTTTCCCCGATTCCCCCCCCTGTGCTAAAGAAGCAAGAGGCATAAAATGGCCGTGTGTGTTTCACTAGTTGGTTTTAGTTTCCGCTGATGAGAGAAAAGAGTCCGCAAATCTTGAAAACCGCAGCTCAAAAACATTCCAAACACGGTTAGCTGTGACAATCGTCTCCTTTCTCAAAACATAAGAAAGTACGGTCTACGAGCTGACTTGATCACAAAATTGGTTTAAAGAAATCAAAGCCAAAAGCTGCTCTCATTTAATAATTTGTGCCCGCCCTGGGGGGGGACTGTCTGCTCTATCTTGCTGTACTGCAGTCTCACTGGGTCACATTCATACTGATAAAAATGTTTTAAGTCACAGGAGTGCTTCTTTCACTCGGTTTATCGCCTCAGCATTGATTAACTGCAGCATATGCAGGCATTGGAAGTTGATTTCTATTCATGAGAATAACGCATTTTGAGTATCTATGGGATCTGAAAACATTTTTATCATACACTTAAAATAACTGTCCAAACAACATGAGCAATATAAATATTTTTTTAATTATTATCTAACCATAAGTCCTTAGACAGATTTTTTCTTGAAAGTCTGCAACATGAATAAAAAAGGTGAATACAAACATGTTGCCGGAAACCAGGACGTATCAATTTCAATCTACGTTTTTTTAAGACTGCCATGGAGGGCCGTTTCATTTTTGAAGGTCTCAGACGGCAGTGGTGAAATTAAACCAAGCTGAAGCCATTCAGAAGCACTGTGCACACGCAAACTAATGGCTGGAAAGACAGAGACTATGGGGGAAAATGGCAGAGAGGAACTCAGGCATTAACACTGCATGAGGGTCCTTCAGAGCTTTGTTCTCTGAGCAGCAAAATCAAAGAGTTTAGCCATCGAGTTCAAACTTTAAGAGAGAAAAACTGCTTTCCTATGTATCCCAGCCCAAATGTCCCTATATTCTAATAGCACATAAACTGTCATAACAATAATAATATTAATAATTGCACTCGGGGTCTGGGCACACTCATGGGTTCCAGCATGTTTGGCTTAGATTAGTGAGTGTCCCTCATGCTTAATTCTGTTTCTGTTGATAGCTAAAGAAACACAACTGTTATTAATGTTTCAACTGCATGCACACATATCCAACACACACAGACCCTATTCTTGATTAAAAAAAAAAAGCAAGAAACATCATAAATATTACCACAATACAGATAAACACTCCCATAGAGATCAAGAACCCTATTAAAGTTTCATACAATGCAGAATTCTAAGCAGAAACTGCACTGCGTGAAAACACAATGACAATAAGATTCAGGCCAAAAAATTAATTCAGCCCTCTAAGAAAAAACTAAAATAACTGCAAGCAAGTAGAATTTAAAAAAGGATTATGAAATTTAGGAAAGATTTGTTCTAAAGGGACCGCACGGTGTGGTGGTTAGCAGCATCACCTCACAGCAAGAGGGTTCTGGGTTTAAGTCCCCGGGGGAACTGGAACCTTTCTGTTTGGAGTTTGCATGTTCTCCTTGTGTCCGTTTGGGTTCTCTCCGGGTTCTCCCGCTTCCTCCCACAGTCCAAAAACCTGCATGTTAGGTTGATTGGACATACAAAATCCCCCTTAGGGGTGATTGTTAGTATGTGTGGTTGTGTGTCTCTATGTGGCGCTGCGATGGACTGGCGGACCGTCCAGGGTGTACCCCGCCTCTTCCCCATTGACCACTGGGATAGGCTCCAGTTCCCCCCGCGACCCCATCAGGGAATAAGCGGTTCCGATAATGGATGGATGGATGGATTTGTTCTGTTTTGGTGTCCTTTCATGTGTTTGGGAGAAACTTCAAATGCTTATCTTTTCCCTCTCAAGGACATGTAAACAAGCCTAACTGCACATCATCACAGTTATTGTGAAAGGATGTCATTAAGGGAATAATTATCAAAAATACTCCAGAGCCAGGAAGTGAAGGACAGGGTAGGGAACGGCCGTGTTAATGACTCATGAATATATGTGTGTGTGTGTGTAGGTATACATTACACAAGCTAGAGTTTGCACCTTTACCACCACCAAGTGTACTCCTCCAATGGAACAGTCTTTGTTTGCAGGGCTCACGTTGATCAGACAAGACTTTGAAAACACAGAACACTGACGTGAGTTTTGATTTCTCAAAATGTTTAACTAAGTGTCTGTTATGGTCCCATATTTCCCCTCCTTCAATAAAAGTCATCATGATCATGAATATCAAAAGTGATCATGAATATTGATAGCTTAACTTTAGCCTAATTTTTTAACTCGGGTTATATTCTACACTTGTCATTTAAAATTGGTCACACAAGCCATCACATCACAAAGAAGATCACACAGAAAGGTTTTCCACAGTCTGTACTTTTTTATAGTATCTAGTTCCCATTCCCAATTCCACACTTCTCAACTCTGTGTGATGTGCGGATGGATACGGATTGAAGAGTTACGAGTGACCGCCTTGATCCAGATGTGTACAAATAAACTGTTAGACGGTTCCAAAATCTACATCCTTAAACAGTTCATTTTCCACATCGAAATTTTAAATTTTACAACCGTGGACATTTGAGCAGATACACTATATTGCCAAAAGTATTTGCTCACCCATCCAAATTATCGGAATCAGGTGTTCCAATCACTTCCATGGCCACAGGTGTATAAATTCAAGCACCTAGGCATGCAGACTGTTTTTACAAACATTTGTGAAAGAATGGGTCGCTCTCAGGAGCTCAGTGAATTCCAGCGTGGAACTGTGATAGGATGCCACCTGTGCAACAAATCCAGTCGTGAAATTTCCTCGCTCCTAAATATTCCACAGTCAACTGTCAGCTGTATTATAAGAAAATGGAAGTGTTTGGGAACGACAGCAACTCAGCCACGAAGTGGTAGGCCACGTAAACTGACGGAGCGGGGTCAGCGGATGCTGACGCGCATAGTGCGAAGAGGTCGCCAACTTTCTGCAGAGTCAATCACTACAGACCTCCAAACTTCATGTGGCCTTCAGATTAGCTCAAGAACAGTGCGCAGAGAGCTTCATGGAATGGGTTTCCATGGTCGAGCAGCTGCATCCAAGCCATACATCACCAAGTGCAATGCAAAGCGTCGGATGCGGTGGTGTAAAGCACGCCGCCACTGGACTCTAGAGCAGTGGAGACGCGTTCTCTGGAGTGACGAATCGCGCTTCTCCATCTGGCAATCTGATGGACGGGTCTGGGTTTGGCGGTTGCCAGGAGAACGGTACTTGTCTGACTGCATTGTGCCAAGTGTAAAGTTTGGTGGAGGGGGGATTATGGTGTGGGGTTGTTTTTCAGGAGCTGGGCTTGGCCCCTTAGTTCCAGTGAAAGGAACTCTGAATGCTTCAGCATACCAAGACATTTTGGACAATTCCATGCTCCCAACTTTGTGGGAACAGTTTGGAGCTGGCCCCTTCCTCTTCCAACATGACTGTGCACTAGTGCACAAAGCAAGGTCCATAAAGACATGGATGACAGAGTCTGGTGTGGATGAACTTGACTGGCCTGCACAGAGTCCTGACCTCAACCCGATAGAACACCTTTGGGATGAATTAGAGCGGAGACTGAGAGCCAGGCCTTCTCGTCCAACATCAGTGTAAGACCTCACAAATGCGCTTCTGGAAGAATGGTCAAAAATTCCCATAAACACACTCCTAAACCTTGTGGACAGCCTTCCCAGAAGAGTTGAAGCTGTTCTAGCTGCAAAGGGTGGACCGACGTCATATTGAACCCTATGGATTAGGAACGGGATGTCACTTAAGCTCATATGTGAGTCAAGGCAGGTGAGCAAATACTTTTGGCAATATAGTGTATGCTTAATACGTGTGTTTGTGGGTTGGCCAGGCAAAGAAAAACAACACTGAGGCATTGTATAAATAAAAAAAAAGGCAGTGAGGTGGAAGGCAGATGTTTATGGAGCTCTGATTGATAATGACCCTCTCTGATACGAGGATGCTGCCGTGAAAAACAACCATAAACCCTGTTGTGCTGGATTTCTCTGCTGAATATCGTCCCAGAAGAGAGGGGGCCGCATCACAACTCTTCCACACTGCACCCACTCTGACAAAAGCCTTGGTAGCCAATTATGCTCCTGGCTCTCCTTGCTCTCTTTGTAAGGTGAACACAGTGCCACTGACAAAAAGAAAAGAAAAAAAAAAATATATATATATATATATTCATGAGGTCTCTCTGTGGACTCTAATGCAAACACTCTCCTCCTGTAAAAACAGATACAGTCACACAGTCCTGCTGATGCATTATGTCGACCGTATGGACTTCTACTTTACGTTGGTTACAGTAGAGTTAGATTTGACAGCCGTGTAGTTTTGGATTTGAACATTCAGCACAGCGGGGCTCTTTTTTTCTCACAACAAAATCTCGATTCCTCACCGTGTTGATCTCAGAAGGGATTTGGAAGACATAAATGATGGAGAGGCTGATCCTGTTGACTCCACCAAACAGATCGTCTCCAGCTCTGTGTTTCACCCGGCCCAGCAGGTTTGTTTAGAGGGACCGTATCAAAAATTACAGCCTCTTACCTCTGGGAGGACAAAAAGAGTCCCTGAACTATTTTTTTGGGGGGAATTTTCCAGGACATGGGAAATGTAGTTACAAACACAGAAATAAACATCATCCCTCATGTTTCTTATCAGAGAAATGCACTCAAACGCTTCTATCCAGTTAGCAGAATTCACCTGATTTCTGAGTGGTTTGAACTTCATATTCCCTTTCCTTTTTCATCCCATGAATGAGACCATGCTCAGGTTTCTCCATGTTCACTCTGACATGCCTTCCCATGTCCTTGGACTTCTTAATTCTCATTTCAATCTCCAACACCTCCTCCTCCCCAGATAACGGTAATACAGGCTGATTTATTGTTGCTAAAAGATATTTATTTATTTATTTGTTTGTTCCTTTATTCAAATAGTCATAACATATCTTAGGGAAAAATCAAAAACCTTGCAGGTAAACTGCAAGAAGGTGTCTAGAGTGGAGAAAAGAATCTGTGCATTGTGGCCAAAACAATAGAGGAGAGGAAATAGAAGGAAAGAAGATTACTAAGCAAATCCCTCCACAGTGGACCTGTGAAGCTGATGATACACAGCCGACACACTGAGATGATGCAGAGCCCTAATTATGCTTTAATCAGGGATGAAAGTTTGGGGGTTGGTTAGAGGCAGACATCTAGCAGCTCATTCAGTCCGTCTATCCATCTGTAATCTTCCATATTCAAGGTACCCCACATCTAATCATCTATAAATGACCTTTCTGTTAGACAAATAATCAAATCTCAACAGTTGAGAAGATATGCAAGCATTAAATCTTCACATTCTTTTTTTCTCAGTTATGTTTTGCCTTCTTTTGTTGACCTCACCAGTGGACACCTGGATGTTTAGCATTCTGCTCTAAAACTGGCTTTGGTGACCTCATAAACACAGATATAAATGGCGTCCTGCTGCTACATAATGTCCCTGCAAGTTCAAAGGCAGATTTAATCTACTCTGATCAACGTTAATCTTATATTCACTGAGGTAAATTGATGTCACTGCACATAATTTACACCCAAGATTAGAGGCGTTTTGTCTTTTGACAGACAGGGCTGCAGCACTGATCGAGTTTGTCAAAGTTCCTGACCCTAAAGGAGTGTTGTTGGAGGATTTAAATGGGTTGGCGAGTCATCACAGTGGTGTATGTGTGTGTGTGTGTGTGTGTGTTGTCGGAAGAAAAAAAAACACCCAAAAAATAACAACTGCAGGTCTAATGAGGTTAGTAAATCAGTGGTTGTTTTTTCCAGTGAAATAAAAAAAAATGTTGCGGTCATTATGAGCCAGAACAAACCATTACTGTTGTTGATGTTAGCGTTTGACCCCTGATAGCGGTTCAGCATCTCCGAGGTTAACGACGGTCTTTTGTGCTAGGGGACATTATGACCTGTAAGATGCCCTCGTTGGAAATATTACATTTATCTAAACGTGAGCAACACGTTTCACGATTATAAATCTTTGATGCTTCGGATAGGTCGGAGGATAACCAACAAAATGACTCCTCTGCTCAAGAATGTTTAGATTCCCAGCAAACTGAATATTAATGAATAATGAGTTAAACCCCTCTCCACGCTTCCATTCGTCATTAACCATTAAAGCAGGAGCTGAAACTTCCCCGGCTATCAGGATTGTGAGCAATTATCTTCCGGGGGCTGTCTGGACCTATGATCCAGCTGTCAAGAGGAGGAGGAATAAAATCAGACAGGTGGCGTCAAAGGGCAGATCAAAAGAGATCCGGATGAATGTCGCTGAGCTCCGGCTGCACTCAGAGACAAAGCCAGTCTGAAGGTTAGCTTCGGTTTTTCCTCCCCAACCGAAAGCCGCATGCTGCAAAGCGGGCTAGAAAAAAACCCACGTGCATCCACTCCCATTAACAACACAACTCCCAATGAAAGACCCACTGTCCAGTTTGAAAATGTTTGTTATTACTTTTATTAATTATCATCATCATCATCATTATTCTTCAAGTTTAGCTGTGTAACAAACTTTTCTTGGCTGTCAAAATATGTTGCAGAAATATCATTTTTGCATGAAAAAAAAACCTAAAAACAATAACGCAGAAAGGTAGCAGAATAAAATACAACAGGAGAGAGAATGTCAACAAAAAAAAAAAAGTCCCATCTCTTTTCTATAAAAAGCTGTTTAACAGAGAAACAAATCCTACTAAAATATACCGATTAATCGTACATACTTAATGTGTGTGCGCATGCATGTGTCGAGCCAACGGGAAACTGGCCTTGGTTAACACTGTACACCCCAAAATGTACACTTACTTCGTACCACTGCGCGTGTGTGTGTGTGTGTTGTCCCTTCCTTGGCAACAAGAACATAATAAATTGAGTGCAAGCGACAGCATCATTTTCTATGACACGTTCGGACAAAAAATGAAAACACTTGTTAAGGCCTCTCAATGTAAACGCAGATTTTAAACGAACCTAAGACATCCACATCACCGTAGTAACACAAGGCCATGTCGTGCGTGTGCCGCAGAGCCTGATTGGTTGCATAAGTGCATAACTGTAATTGCCATCCGACAGCGATAAACGACGGCTGCAAAAGTTCTTCTGGGATTCCTACGAAGTGTACGCTTTATTTAATCTTTTATTCATATCTATGTTTAGTTTCCTTCGGGCATGGCTTTGGGGGCATCGTTGGCAAAGCTGGGAAAATGAACAGAAGAAAGCCTTCAGATTTGACGGGGTTCTGCAGGTCAGGAGAAGTGAAAAGTGAACAGAGCGTTCCTCATCAGGGGTGTCCTTTTTACTTCCAGCTCAGGAACAAGGAAAGCGGTTTACTTTTTACCCAAGCATTCAGCGTTTTGTCTTCAGCCCAGTGAGAAATCGCTTTGGCAGATCCAGATTGTGTATCAACTGAGATTTCACTAAATGAAAAGCTGAACTAGTTGATCCTTTTTAGACAAAAAACCCAAAACAGTTCCACTACAACTGCTTCCAAAAAAAAAATAGACATAATCTTCAAACGCTCCTTCCTTCCTAACAAGGATAGGAGTGAATATTGGATCCTGTTGGATGTTTAAAACCTGACGCGGGACAACTTTGAGATGAAGTATCAGACGTTTTCATGTCCTCCAGATTTTGAGACGGTGTGACACCATCTCCCAGCTCCCGTTTCTAACCTCTAAACCCCGTTAGCCCGTCTGACCGCCCGTCGTCCCGTACTCCTCTATGGAAGCCGTGCTGGGAAGCGCAGGGATACGGCAGGGACGGCGGGCGGAGGGCAGCTGCTGCTGGGGAGTCCCATTAAACTCAGAACAACAACAACGGTCGACACGGTGTTCCGGGACTGTAGAGGGATTGGGAGCGGATGAAAAGGACGCAACAGCTGCAGCTCTTTTCATCTGTGAGCGCCCGCATACTTCCCAACGCCCCCATCCCTCAGTCCCAGCCAGCATCCCTTCATCCTCCCTCTGGTGTCTTCAAAGAAATACCTGTTTTCCTAAAAAAAAATATATATATATATCTTGCTACAAAAACAAATGTAAACAGTCTTTACTCCACTAGCAGCCCCTTAAAAGGTACGAAAAGATTTGACTCTATAACCACAACACATAAGCAAAAAAGAGGATTGCTTCTAATGAGAGCAATTTCAAACTTATCGCGTCGAGTTTAGCTGGTCTGAGCATCTGGGATATAATGAGAAGTATCACCCAGGGGGGAAAATAAGGTTTGACCATGTACCGAACTGAGATTAGATGCCCTCCCTCTGATTTGGAAAGGAAAAAAAAAAAAGCGTATGTGAATTCTAAATATGACCCGAAAGCAGGCAGGTAGAGTCTGCAGAGCTGGATTCCAAAACCTTTCACATCATTAGTGACACAACCTGGATATCGTTGACTTAAATACAATCTGCTTAAACACAAATTCTCAAATTACAAAGCGCTCAAGGTTTCCGATGATGAAAACCGCTTCAAGGTATACACTGTAAGCGTCCATGTTGAAGGCTGTCCGTTTGTTTTAGCGGGAAAATAATTATTTTTCTCAAACTCATGGCTCATAGTTTGATTAAAAACTCTTTATTCTCACCGTAGAATAACTTTTTGGGAGGCGAGAAAAACCGAAGTCATGGCAGAATCACACCCAACCGTCGGTTTTAAAAGGCCAATCGGCTTCAACGGTGGGACCTTTGAACCTTTAGGTGGTCGTAATGTTATGGCCAATCCGGTTTGCCTCGACGGTGAGCGTTTGGGACCAACCGACATAAGCTCCGGCAGAACGAGGGCGCTTCAGGTGACAGCTGTGTGGAAACGCTGAGGCTTTTTTTAAGGTAGTGTACAAAACATGCAACCGGTGAAAAACGCCACTCATCACTGACCAGAGCCGGACACAACGACGCTCCCACAGAGACCCAAACGCTTTTGACTTATCAGAAAACTCACACGCTCCGACGGCTAAAGAAGTGGCTTTGCATAACTTCCACCCCGACACACAACATTTTCACACAGACGGACGACAACGACCCTGTCCGAGGAAAAACAGGTGACCAGGCACTGACACAACTCTTTTCGATAAGCATAGAAAAATAGTTCTTTTCCTCCTTCTTTAGCGCCTTGGTTCTGGTCTTTTGTTGAAAATGTGACCTTTTCCTCCTACAAAGTAGTCCCTTTTTACTTGTGGTGTTTTTGGAGAAACTAAGGCAGCGAGGCAGGAGTATTCACTCCCGATAGGTCGATAATAAGAGGGACAGCGCCGTCACTTTTAGGCTCCTGACTGTGGTGTCTGAACAGAAGAGAAGTTCAAAATGTAAAATTTGCTGACTCAGAAGAGCGTTTCCTTAGCTGAGTTTAAGAGACGGATGAAAATAAATCGATGAAGAACAAGTTGGATGGGTCACTTGGATCTGAACACAACACGGCGATTTCACTTCATTCAATTTTTAAAAAGATGTAACTCGGTAACGTCTTCTCGTCACTTTTAAGTCTTAACGTGTAACAGTTCCCGGTGACGGGAAAGGCAGCATATTTTGCAGATTTTCCTTAAGATGCTAACATGCTACATAGAGGTAACCTACTGAATTCTCAGCAATATGAGTTCAAACACTGTAGGCACGTCTCTCTGTAAGACTGCACAGAGAGAGTATTTATACAATTAACCCCACCAGACGATCCTTTTGATTACACGGAGGGTTCAGACCCAAAAATCCTTAATCTCTCTCTATAAAACTTTGTATCCTAAAAATATGTAGACATTAAGGGAAAGAAAGTTACATACTTAAACGATTTTGACCTATCAACAAATAAAAAACAAATATATAGAAGATAAAATAAAAGACTGATATAGAACATGCTAAAAAAAACAAACAAAAAAACATCTAACAGACCATTCAACAAGTAGAAATGATGTGTCACAAGCTGTGAGACAGATTGGTTGGTGTGCAACACGTGTGACCCCTGAGGACTGAGAACTGAGCGTGAGCCTTCATTATGTTTACACCATCTTTTTGGGGATGGACAAAACGTTTGATCCTCACTCACATACTGTAAATGCAATTACACAAACGCACACAACCCCCTCTGGTCTTGTACCGTTGGTGTTAGGTGGTTGTCATCAACGTAACAAGTCTTGTCAAGAATGCAAACAAGAAACAGCTCAGAAAAAGGAAAGAAAACTCAAATAGTCTAATTTTTATAGTACCATTTCCTGCAAAAAGCATTATTTGCCTTTACAAAATAACATAAGATGTAGCAAATTGCATTTCTGTACGATAACACCATCATCATCATTATTATTATTACCATTTTTATTATTAATATAAATGTTAAGCAGGTTAATAGATAGTTGTTCTATTAGGCAGGCAGCCAGGCACATAGCTAGGTTCATGGCACAGAGGAAGGTAGAAAATAACGTCACTTAGTTTGATCCGAATGGATGAAAAGAACACTTCAGTCCAGACTTAGAGCTCTTTTGTCAGTTTGAACTGGCTTTGAACAGTTTCTAAAAGCCAGAGTCGAGTCCCCCCCCCCGGCAGTCTTCAGTCACCATGCAGACATGGTGATTTTGCATTGATCCAGGGACTTGATAAGTTTGAGAAGGAACAGAGGGCATGTTAGCCCCCTTGAGCTGCAAACCAGCCCAAACCGGGGTTAGACAAACCAGGCCAAACAAGGCGAAATTTGATTTGGTTTCCATCCACTTGCACAGGAGAAAAAGACAAAAAAAAAACACGCTCTGGGCACATAGTTCCAACCAGATCTGATCCGGTTTTTACCAAAAAAAAAACAAAAAAAACATGAGACTAGTTTGGACCAACTTCTAAGCGTGACGCAGAAAAAATGAACTCCGAGTTAAAGTGTGTTTTTTGTTCTGACGGTTGGTGGCTGTGCAAGTGCCCCTCAAGACTCAGCCTAAATAACCAGTTTGACTTCCAGTCATCATATTTGGGAAGCACCGGAAGTGGCTGCTTCTAAAAGGTGATTCCAGCTGCACGCCTTGGCCCCGTTGACTTCCTGCCACTGAGCTGTGGAGTGACCGTTACTCAACAGAGGGTTGGGGCTGTTTCTCCAGACTGCCTCTGCTGTTGTTTAGCTGGGTCCTGCATTGATTGTTTTTTTTTTCTTTAGTTTTTTACCGTTTGACAGCGGAGTGCTTGCAGCATAAGGATGCGTTCCATTTAGTGCCCGGGATAAGCCCGCGTGGACATGAACTGGCCTCCAGGAACGTGGAGGCATCAAGCTTATTCATCCAATAACACGTTTGTAAAGGTGTGCGTGAGTCGGAGAGGCCGTTTAATTTTCATCTGGAATTTCTCGACACTTCTCAGAGTCTGGAACGTTGGCCTTCTCTGTGGTTTTCGCCGTGTCGTCTTTCGTTTCGGACGCCGTTTGGCCTCCCGGTTCCTCGTCGGCGCCGGCATGCTCCTTTTCAGCCGGCGTTCCGCCATAGCCGGCGTCCCGGTCGGCGTTTCCTTCGGCCCGGTCGTCGTCGCACTCGCCCGTGGCCTCGGCGTCCTTTTGTTCCAACGCCGCGTCGCCGCGCTCGCTCTCGGACTGCGCCGCTTCGCTCGGCATGGCGGCGTCCTGCGTGTGACCCCTCTGTGGCGAGGCTCTGTCTGAGTACCTGTGTAAGCCCCTTTGTATGTGAGTGGTGAAGTCGTAGCGGTCTGCGCACACGTGCAGGCAAAAGCCGCACTGGTGTGGTCCCTTGTCGCCGTGGCAACTCATGTGCAGGGCATACATCACTTCGTCCAGGAAGTAGATCCCACAGTGGATGCAGCGGTTTGTCAGCTCGTCCTGCGTGGCCACGTCCACCGCTGTGCGACCGGATGTAGCGTCTGACGGATACTTTGTCAAATTATCTCTCACTCCCGTCCCCGTCTCCTCACCCTGGCTCACTCCTTCATCAGTCCTCTCCTCCTCCTCCTTCTCTTTCCAGTTCCCTCTTAGCCTCTCTGGCAGAGGAGACTCCTGCCTCCTCTTCTCGGCGCCGTTTGTCGACAGATGTGTGTTTACAGCACTCGTATCTCTTTGTCTTATTGCAAGATCCAATGGAGCCTCGTTTTCTAACGAGGATGAGGAGGAGGTCTGGGTGTGGAGAGGGGGAGGGTAGTGAGCGGGAGCGGGGGGTGGTGGCAGAGGGGAGTAGGGCGAGGCACAGTAAGGCACCGTGTAGCTCTGCTGATGATGCTGCACAGGAGTCACCATGGCGCCCAGGTAGTGGGTGTTGTTCCCGAGGCTGCCGGGGCTGCTCAGGTTGCTGATGCTACTGGGAACCCCAGAGGCAGCCGCCATCTTGTACTTGGTCCAGAATCTGAGCCAATCTGACTCGGGTGTCAAATCGGGCGAGAGGGTTAAAGGGAGGGGCAACGAGAAAAGGGGGTACTGATATTTTTCGATGGGTGAACCAGGAGGTGAATAACTGGAGGGTTTGGATGGGCGCATGTACTTTTCAATCGGGCTTCCCCTTTCGGATCCCCCTCCCTTCCCACCTTCTACTTTTGATGTTATTCCGGCGTCTGTGATGCCCCCGTTGCCCTCAGCCACCATGGCCGAGGTGGGGTGGGACGGCAGGAGGAGGGGCGGCATGCGTCTGTGGATCTCCAGCGTCTGATTGGCTAAGAAGGCCTGAGTGGCTCGGGGAGAGCGTGAGCGAGGCGAAGGCTGCTGGTTTTTCACAGATGAACAGCTTCTGTCTGACTCCTCCCCGTTCATGCGCTCCTCGCTGCTGATTCGCTGTTGTTTCGGGGCTGGGTTTTCAGACGCCAACGAGTCCGGGTTGAGGCGCTTTCGGGTTCGCCGGCGGATGATTTGTTCCCCGTTGTTCTGCTTGATGATGTTAAGAGGTCTGGGTGTCTAAAATAGAAAAAAAAATTAGATAAGCCTTAAAAGAGCATTGAGTTAACGAATAAACGTGATGTGGACGATTTACAACATAATTGAACAAAGATGAGATAAAAATGAAAAAGTGGTTTTAGACACAGTAAACGTTATGAACGACTGAATGGCTATTGATTTCTTTAAAAATATACTTCAATCTACTGAAAGAACAAAGCTTACTGATATGAGGACATTTCTAGTACAAAAAAAACGTCTAACGTCCTTTGATTTCCTCTGAATTTTGCCACGAAATAACATTCAGCGATGAATTAAAAATGTTTTGTTTTTGATGATTTCTGTATTTTTTGCCCTAACCACAAGGGGGTGCAATTACATCTAAATAAAAAATAAAGTTTGAAAACTCAAGTTTGATTTTACAGGAAGTCTTTTCACTCAAACTCACGGATCCTGTCCAACTATATAATGTATGTATCTACTAAAAAACCCAGAAGAAAGAAATTAGCCAAAAATATGTTGTTGTTTTTTTTGTTGAAGAGGCAACAGTCTGGCCTATAGAAAAGGAAAAAAAAAGATTATGTCCACAGCACATAACTCCTATAATTGTGTGAGTACGATGCGAGTCCATTCCAATTCCAGCAGGAAAAAGTCTCGGAATGGATCAAGCTGTCTTTTCTGACAGTTAAATAAACTCCACAGAGTCTCCTTTTATTAAACAACTAAATATACCTAATGAACAGTGACCTCTATGGGGAAGTAAAAGCTCAAAAGCTTTTCAAAATTGTTAGAACACTTCAAGTTTATTTAAATTCACACAGTCGGTCTGAAATGATTAGTCATTCCGTCAAGTGTCCCTGGAAGCAATTTTCAACTTTTTGTTGTGTAATTATATTCCTCTTGTGCATCTGTTGGAATTTTAAATGATACGCTAGGAAAAAAACTCATTTAAAGTAAAACGACTGCTTATTCTTTAATAAACGCATCCACTGTCTACTCCCAAATGCAACCATATGCGTCTGTGCATGTGTGCATATGGAACTGTCGTTTCTACTGGGAGTGTATTACAGGTCGCTCAGCAGCTCCTGCAAATATTTGTGAAGACAAGAGCCATTCGTGACACAAAGATTACCATGTTAAGGTTCACAAACAAGTGTCCTCTGGTAATGTGAGCAGGCTAAATGTACAGCTGACGTTGAATAATGCACATGTTTGGACAGCTGCCATCTTTTGGCAGGAAAACTGCGAATGGCCTCTTTAGACACACCTTCAACATCGCAAACCGGATCCCCTCACTGAAATCAGGCCTAATAACACACACATTTTTAATCCTTACATAAAGCAGGCGAAGATGGAGGAAGATCATGGACAAATGAGACACCAAATAGAGGCAAAAAACGACTTTCTAGGCTGAAGGGAAACAGGACTGGATGGACTGGGAAAAATACATTTTTGATGCCATACGGAGTACACACCGGAGATAAAGGAAAATTCTGTTTGTTGATGTCACAACAGGCCAAAACTGATTCTGTCATTGAAATGTTCAAGCCCCCGTGTGTGGCATGAAACTGAGCCCCACACAGTTCTTCATTTCTGCTAATGAAAGAGGTTCATGACTGAGTTTGTCTATCCAATTTGGAGCTCTCCTCCTCCTGCTCCTCCTCCTCCTCGGCGTGCTTGTTAATATTCCATCATCTTGGGCTTTTGTATCTCTCAGAAACAAAAAAAAGAATCACTGGTCTCAGTTCGTATTTTATTATCTTAACTGACAGAAGCGGGTTTGCAGCAACAAACGACACCTCATTCAAAGGTGGACGGTGGAAGTCGTTTTTGGGGTGCTTGTGTTGTTAAACCTGGTGAGGCAGCTGTCTCACTTTGCTTTGCTTCCAGACCTGGGCTTTGCTACTGCTGGTCCACATAATTTTTGTTCTATTTATATATTTTCACATCTCCTTCCTTTTTCTTTTTAATGCACCCTCCAAAATTTCCTCATAATCTCTCCTTTCTCCCTCCAGCTCACACTCTTCACACACACACTCCCCCCCCACTTCATTATCTCTCCATGCCTTTATCTTTTCCTCTGTTTTCTACCCTTTTTCCTCTGCCTTTATTTGCCGTCCCCCATTCATTTCTCTCTGTCCCATTGTGTCTACCTTTTTCTGCCTCTTTATTCATAACTCTCCTTTCCCCTCTCAGACTCTCAAGTGTTTTACTAGCTGCTATCCTCTCTAATAATGTGTGTAGAGCGTATAAAACTTTTATTATGGGATATAAAATATGGTTGTCGTGAAGACTGCCAAGAGTAGAGGGGGCCGGGACGTGATTGGAGCAGCAGATGAGATGAACGGGTTCAACCAAGGACATCTGCAGGGGCAGGAAGAAGGGAACTGGGGTGCCTCGTTGTCTTCCCAGTGGCCTTTAAAGCTCCATTTGACAGTCGCTTTAGCTTGTTTCACCCACTGGTGTTTTTATCAAAAGTATAAGCTGTCTAAAATAAGTGTGTGAACAGGAATCTGGTGGCTCTGGAGTCTTTTTTCATGTCGATAATATTTGCAAAGGACACTGTTAGGCTCTACACCTTAAGAACACGTCTCAAGTGAACAAGTTTGCTATTCTGAAATCCAATAGAATTCTACGCCGGGTCTTTATCTCAGCTGCAGTTTAATTAAATTTGGAGCTTCCGCAGACTTTCCTCGGGCTTAGATGCTAAACTTGGTTCATCCCATTGAACCGGTTGATGGTGCCTGCCCTGAAACTCCCAGCACCCACAAAATTAAATATTAAATAACTTTTCCACAATACTGCTTTATCACTGTGGGGTCCACAAAATAGATACCAGACTTTAATGCCGTATGCACCATTTCATTTGAGTCGTAATTGCTAATTAGCCACACAGGAGGAGTGATGATCAGTGGTCAAAGCGACCTAGATTTATGTACTATAACAAAACAGCAGTCTATAAATTGGCAACTGTACAACTTTTATGAGTCTCATTTGAGTGGATCTCAGTTCAGCCTTAAAAATTAATATCTTTATAATGACAAGCCCACATTTTAATTTAAGTCCCCTACACGTGTAACTTTTTTAAAACGTGAGGATAATTTAAAGTTTATTATTTCATAAAAGTCTTCAAAATGTCTTCCGAAAGTGTTTATGCACTTTAATGCATTTTTTCCCTGTGTTGACCTAATGAAGGTTTCAGGGAATTCTGCAGTATCTACTAATTGGATAGTTTGCGCCCATTTGCAGTGCTGATGTCTGAAAATCATAATTTAAATCAACAAGATCATTAGAAATATTACAGAGTATCACGTTTGTATTTTTTGGGAAAATATAATACATTTAAGTATGATATTTTATGTTAAGAAATCCTTCAGTAGAACTTTAGGATTATTGGTTGAAATAAAAATGTTTTTAACCTGGGAATTTATCATTAATTTTTTTTTTTTTTATTGGAGAAAACTATCTCTAAAAACTGAGAATCTTATGCAATTGAACTGGGAATCTGATGCAATTTTTGTGGAAACTACTATTTATGAGGAATACATAGTACAGAATAGACATTGCCAAGAAATGACATGCTTTGCTACACTGCTATTTGACATTTTCCATAGCAGGGGAGAAAATCTAGTTGCTGTTTTTAATATCTTCTCTTATTGTTTTGATGTTCCTCATAAATTTGTCTGAGGGTGAGACTTTTCCACAGTTGTTCTATTTAATTTTCCCTGCCTAAAAAGGCTGCAGTGTATCGTACAGCTGGAGTGGACAGGGCGTCTCTGTGCGTGCCTTACTGCTGATAACTTACCGAATGCAGCTTTTGGTATAAACCACATGCGTTGCAGACGTAGCCTCCATTAGCATTTTTCCTCCACAGTGATGTCTTGGTGGTCAGACAGTTTGCACAGAAAACCCCGCTGCCTCTGCGCCGCTATGGAGAGACACGGTGGGAAATTCGGGCGTTAGACGATAACATTAGACTTTGAAATTAAAGCCAAAAATGATAAGGAAACATTAGAAGAAAATATGCCAAGTATGAAGGAGAAAAGGAGAAGACAATGATCTGAAATAATAATAGCTTAACTTTGACTGTATCTTAACTTCAATGACATTTAAGACAGATGGACTCGTAGTTTGATTTCAACTCATGGCCGAGTTTGGTGTCTGACTAATGATGGGCCCTCATTTATCATGCCAAATGGGAAACCCTATTAAAATAACATTTCTACTCTGCCACTATTTTTTCTCTGTTGAACAAAGTTAATAGAAAAACCTCTTAAAAAAAATAAAAGAAAAAGAAGTATCTGCTGGAGGTGCATAGTTTGTTTAGATGAGAATATTTGACAGTAAATTTGTCAAGTGCGACTTAAAAGACGTGAGAAGAAAATGAGTTATGCTTTCACCTTGCAGCACAGAATCCTGAAGTACGGCAGGTACTTTGTAGTCAAGACTTAGTTTGACTTTTACTGTATTATCATACACGTCCTCATATCCACACCTCTGCAGTTCATGGTGCAGTAGTGCATAGAAAAGTAGTGGGTGCAAGAAGGAGCGGTGGAGGGGTGAAAAGGCCAATTGTTGTAGCAATGTGCTCCATCACAGTAATGAGCCAATCAAAACGTTTCTCCATCCCATTAAGTCTTTGGCCCCACTCACCACCTTTATGACCCTGAGAGGACAGCATACCTCATCTTTCTCCCCCACAATTCTGGTTCTCTCTCCATTTAAATGTCCGGCCAACCCTTTCATTCTTCTCCTAAAGTTACATTTCATCATGGCCCTTCTCAGTTTTCAGTGCAGCCTTTCCAATCCTGCTCTCAACCGCGGAGAGATTGTGTGCTTTTTCTGCTACGATGACATCTCAAGAAATGATCAAGTGGCAGTTTTCATCTCCTGGCAGACCTATTTAAAAAAGACTTCTGCAAAATATGCAGGAGGCTTGTTTCCATTTGGGATGAATAATGTGGCCAGTGCCGTGCCGTCAGCAGGTGGTAACATGCTGCGTGTGGTCGAACTGAACAGGGTAGCAACTGCACACCAGAAACAACATTTTGAGGAAAATTTAAAGAAACAAAATAGAAAGTAACAGGACGAAAAGCCAGAGAAAAAGTTCTTCAAGAAGTTGTGCTTTTCGAGCATCTATTGTGGTTATTCATCCATCGAGGAGCATGATGGTCTGCAACAGACATTTCGATCTCTCTCTTTTGGAAAATAAATACATTTGAAAAAAAGGCAAACCTTTGCTGAAGCAAATGTGAAAACAATTTTGTAAAGCTTTTTTTTTTTCAAATGTTGTTTCTTTGATCAAGTCTTGAAAATGTGCTTCTAAATAATGTATAAAAAATTGCTGGAACCAGCCTAGAGTTACTTTAACTTAAAAGCCACACCCAAATCTACGAGTTAAAAACGCAGAAGAGTGCCTCACTCGAATCATTCTGTCTTTCTGCCGGTTTTGTCATCATCCCACCATCATGGACGTCCGACAACTTGGACCGTCGTTTTTCGGGTTAGACACAGCTGAGGATGACGGTATTTTTCCCAGTTCAACACCCAAATCTACGAGTTAAAAACGCAGAAGAGTGCCTTACTCGAATCAGGCTTTCTGTAGTCTCAGAGCCACAGATGGAGCCACTATTAGCTCCTCCACAGAGCATCTGTTTGGTGCTGCCAGCTAAAACCACGGGAGCCTGGTGAACACAGTGCTTCTTGGTTTATTTTTGCAATCTAATGCACTAGGAGGATGTTAGAGCAATTAACCACTTTATGTTTCATTTAGGAATACACACGGACATGCATGTACACTGTATGGCCCATCAGTGCATTTCCAAACTGACCCTTCGACTCCAAGAAGACAAACGACTGTAAAAAACTTCTGTGGAGATGCTAGTCATCATTCTGTGATGTGAGGTCCCCGCCAGTGCTCAAGAATCTTTAAAATTAAGCTGCTGCACTCGTTAAGATGAGGCATCAATTTGTTTAAATAATTAATTTGTTTCTTGCAGTTATTCTGTCACATAAAAAGGGCATCTTTAATGGCATTCTTCCTACTGTTTGGATTTGAATGGAAAAATAAATAACTAATCCACGTTTTAAGGAACAGCGTAAATGAGTGCATATACGCTGGGAAAAAACTTGTCTCTTAATTTCTGTGTAATAAAACATCCTGTTTCCATTAATGCTGGCTGTAATAAACACCTGAGTTAATTTCACCAGAGTCTCCGTGGAACATGTGTTTTCAACCATCTGACATCAGACAGAAGAACGCTTACATGACCAAATTCTCAGTGGCACTCTGAGCCGTAGAGACGGTTTGTGTGTGTGTGTGTGTGTGTGTGTGTGTGTGTGTGTGTGTGTGTGT
>JABUIW010000025.1:4093352-4159978 GCA_013363375.1 Menidia beryllina | reverse complement strand
TGTGTGTGTGTGTGTGTGTGTGTGTGTGTGTGTGTGTGTGTGTGTGTGTGTGTGTGTGTGCGTGTGTGTGTGGTGCACACACCATACGGTCACCACATGTAGAGAGACAGAGCCAGGTGATTGATTGATGTACACTTCCTGTGTGCGTTTGTGTGTGTGTGCGCGTGCGTGTGAGTGCGCGTCTAGCATTGCAAGCCAAACAGTGCGTCTGTCATCAGAATTCAGTTTCCCTCCGAGCGCCCAAATCACTCACATATGGCCCCACAGCTGCCCCTCTTTGCAACACACATACACTTACACACCTGAAAACAGTTGCTCCCATTGGCTAATGACGGCAAGCTAGATTTGGATGAGAAGCCGTAATCCAGGCGTGTGTGTTGGAGGTAACTTAGTCTGACTTTCACTACAAGCGGTGTGTGTGCCTGTTCGTGTACCTGGGAGGGTGTCGGTTACACAGGAAAACATTGAAATAGACCAAAAGCACTCATGTATACAAGACGCAACATTTGGCTCATGATCGCTGACTTCCTCTTCAATCATCAGCTGGTTGGCTTGATATTTGTGGAAATCTGCAAACTCACATGCCTCAACTGTACTCACACCAACACACATTTGGACACTCGTAGCTCAATGTAAACATGCTGTTGAATGGTGAGTACTGTACATGTCTCGGTATCCCAGCGCAGTTTCTGTGCTGGGTGCACTGGTATGTACAAACAAACCGAGTGTGGACACTGTATGTTTTGCTGATTTATTACTAATACCTGGCCTCTCCCTCTCACCCCAGCCTCTCGAAAAGGGCTTTGGGTAATTAGGGCTCAGAGCCTTAATGACATCTATTTATCTGTGGCCTATAATCATTCAGTCGGCACAACCAACAACGCCCTACAACACGCACTTGCACAGAAACACAAACCCGTAGCCCTCTCCACTGAGATCTGAAAGATGTTCAGTGTGCACAAAATTAATCTCCATGTCAACTTGTGCAGTCATAATGATCCTTGTGGCTAATTGTTGAATACAAAGTCCAAGGACCAGGTTAGCCTCCAACATTTAAGGACATAACGACAGGAAATGTGAAATCACTCGATTTGGGCGGGTTGTAAACAATTGTTTTAACACAAAGACTCCACCGGCAACTTTTCAAGGATCCAAAATCCTCAGAGCGTTCATCGAGCATTGCAGCTAGCAGCTGCCTAATTAACCATACTGGTGTCATTCTGTGAATAGATTTCCTCTGAATGCCAAAAACATCTGGAGCACCATACGTCTAAAAAATGAGTGATGGGATTTATTCATCGGAGCAGCTCCGGTGCTGAAGCAGTTTTTCTCTTTGTTTCTTCGACCTCCAAAGTTTTGGCTGCTGCGCTTAAAAAGCCGTGCCACACTAGCACCGACTTTTGGCTGGATTGGAGCAACGAGCCGCTTGCGTCAGTAGCTGGGGGTGGGGCTAGGGAGACCGGCCAATCAAAGGCCTCCATAGCTTTCACCTTGCTCAGCTCAACAGGGAACAACCACAAAATGTTATCAGCTAAATTTATAACACAAAGTAGTTTACCTATAGCTGGATTTACAAACATCTGTTTTGATATTAACAGATGCATTTGGAGATCCCGCTTGAAGGATACTATATAAATCCAATTTGCAGCGCGGCTCATGGAAACCGATCTGTGTTTGGAATTGTGGTTAGCGCTAAGAGGTGCATTCAAAAACGCAATCAGTTTAAGACAGAGAGAATAAACAATAGTGATGATGGGAAGACTTACTGGTTTGTAGGAAAAATGGTCTAAGAGCATGAACTGAACTGGCCTTTTCAGAAATTCTGAGGACTGTCAATAATAGAAGGAGGTTTAGACATGAACTGGATGTGATGTTTGAAGTGATGCAATGGCCTGACTCTGCAGTGGCTCTGGCTGTGGTCAGATCATCAGAGTGTAAGATAGAGACAATTTAGAACTGGTTCCAGTCAAAAAATTGTTTGGTTTGGTTAAAATGGGGCAAATACTGCCCTGTGTTCCTCCTTTTTTACCTACTCCATTAGGACTTTGGTAACAACTAATTCATTCTTCAGAATTTGGCAAAGACATAAAAAAAATGAATACCACATTTATTCGCGGTTTCGAAATTCTTGAGAACTGTTGGAAGAAATAGATGAGACGGAATCCTACAGGCTGACAGGCTGACAGTAAATGTGTCTCCCTCACACAATGGAAATGAAAAAGCCAGCAGGAATTAAGAGTGCAATCCACACAGGTGAGGGTGCATATAAAACAACATTTACTGGTTGAGCACGATCAGCTTGGTGAGTCTCTGCTCTAATGCACAAACAGCTCTTGCAGAAAGCCTTTTTGTCCCTTGTGGTGTTAGATTTAATGCACGAATGCATAAACGAGGCTACATGACCTGACTGCTGCGGAAAGTAAGCAGTCTGAAAATGGGCCGCATTTCATCTTTACATGTATCAATACTCTGATTTAAAACGTGCTTTAAGACTTTTATAAGTCTGTACTGCTTTGCCAACTTTCCATTATGTGGGCCGTGGCGATAGCTATTCTTTGAACTCAAACAGAAGATCGGGGCTGTTTACACCGTCTTTTTCTTCTCTACCCTAATGCACAAATAAATTATAATTTCATTTAGAATATTTCTTCCACATCAAACATATGGCGGCACACAGCGGCTGCACATTTCAGCTGTGGTTTGGAATCCACGTAGAGATTCTCCTTGGAGCCATACATTTACAGATGTTAAACCAACTGCTTACACTGCAGTTGGATCCGAATGGGTGAGCTGGTGGGAGCAGATAAGCATCCAAAAGGTTTGGTCTTCTACAACACTGTGCCCTTGAAGGGTATTTCAGCGTCTGTGAGCAACGTGCGACTACAGATTAAAGCTATAGCTGTGCTGCTTCACTTCAAATAATTTGGGGATGGAGATTGGTAGCCTGCATAAATCAATGATTTTCAGAAAACTTTTAAATCTATTCTAAAAAAGAAGAAAATACTTAATTTTCCGACTGAAAGACATTAAGTAAAAGCAAGGCATCCTTGAAGGAAGAAAAGGGCTAACACAGGGAGAGACATGGTAAAAAGGGAAATGAAGAAAGAAAAAATGCTGAGGCACTCTGCGGTCTGAAATAAATTCAAAACAGGAGCTTTCTAAACAGTCTTTCAAAATGAAATTACCTTTAATTCACTAAAGGAATAAGTCAGCTATACTTTTAACATGCACATGCATGCAGACAAAGTGCAATGCATGCACACACACAAACACACACACATATGATTGTATGCACACTGACATGCATTAAATCAGCAATTATTTAATCAAGCTAGAAGACTAGCTGCAGGAATTAACTGAATTCCATACTGCCAAGACTAATATCCTATACAATGGATCAGACACGCATGCAGTCTTACATACAGATACAAAGGAGAAGAAGAAGCAGAGCTGTGTGGGAGGATAGAGGAATAATTTCAGATAAAGATTCCCCTTCCTCTCACATAGCCACACTGAGAGCATCTGCAGCTAATCTAACAAAGACGCCGCCCCCCCCCCCCAAACGCTGCCAACCATACACTGTTTGCGTGTGTGTCAGTGTAGGTATGTTCTCATGTAGCTGAAGAAGTTTATTTCTGTGGTTTTGCTCTCAGAATGCTCCCTGCATTTAAATGACAAATTCTAATAGAAAAATTAGGTTTAAGTTGGATGAATTCAAGCTGAATGCCTTGAAATTACTTCTGCTTATTTATTCATATCTAACATGGAGAAACAAAAACCAGAAACAACTCAAGGGCAAAAAAGAAAAAATTCAAGACTTCTTAGCTCATTCAAAAGCATGCAAGGTGATTTGAGACAATGATGATTTGAAATCTTTTATGCAGAACGAGGTTTTCTTTATGTGCTTTCCAGTCCACTGATGTAAGAATTGATTGAAATTCAAGTGTCAAGTAGCAGTCAGGTGTCAATCCCTGGTCTTTCTCTCAAACCAAGACAAGAGGGAAGCAACTTTGTATAAAAGGAAAAAGAGTGTGCTCAATTAGAAACACAAGGCCGGTGAATAAAGGCTCATTGTGTCAAACTACACACCATAATGTTTGACGATGCTAGACAGAGATAGAAAGCCATTTTTATGGCAATGATGAAATGAGAAGGACACGCCTGCAACTCAGAGTGAATCCTCCAAAAAATCCTGTTTTCTGGGCAGCAAGTTTTGTGCGATGGTGACAGACAGACACCTGCATGGAGACGGACAGCGGGGGGGAAACAATACGGCAGTGGATCAAACAATGGCGGCTTTGGTATGGTGCTTCTCTGGAGAATGCCGTGCTGTTTAATTTGTTGTAATAATGCAGAAGAGCTACATGTTTTGGCCGACATACTTAAACAGTTCTGACCATCACAAACTTCTACTGACGCACCAAACTATTCGAAGAATAAGAAAGCCTTCATGACGTTGTGAAAGAGTTTTGAAATGTAGTTTGATCACAGTGAGATGAGGTGGGCTCAAAGGTTTAAACACAAATGGAACAACAAGCAAAAGCCAATACCCAGATTACTTAAAAATAAATCCTTTTTTTTTTTTAATTCAGGCATATTTAAAAGTCGACATTATTGTCATGTCATTTAATTTAAAAAAACAGGTAATTTTAAGACATATTCACTCAAATTCTAATATGTTTGCATTAATGTTTGGATACATTTGACAGGAACCTAATTAAACAGTTTAAAACTGTAAAAGTCTGTGGGAATGAGAAGATTAATTATGAAGAGAGCCTTTCGGCTCTACATTAAAACAGCTTTTTCATTCAACTGCTGGTGCAGCACAACCACGACATGCAAAAAAGGCTTGATTATCTGCTCAGAGGGTAACAGCACGGAACCAAAAATAAAAAAAAAGTATGGAAGCAAGCCCCCAAAAATGCCCATGCTCCATCGTAACTCTTATGGTATGCAACCAAAAGATTAATTACTCCTTCAGGGATCTGCATACATTTAATAAGATATTGATAACACTGTGTAAACAACATGATATGGCTTTGCTTACATCTGCTAAAACAGGTGGGGAGACGGGAGGTCTTTCTGTACATTTGGTTGACAGATTTGTAGGACTGACATAGTTGGTGAGCACTGATCGATGTGTAACTGTGCCTCAGTTATACTGGTGAATTACTGTAAAACATTTTCAGTTATTTGTTCCATTTGCATTTGGAAAGTGTCCTCTGCATCTTATTCATTTCAATGATTAGCCCGTTATTGATCAGTAAGACCACGTGACAGTGGCAAAATGCAGCCTGATGCTCTGCTTAAAGGCTTCCATGGCGCTCAATTCTCAGCCCTCACTTCCTCGTCTTCATTCTTTCGAGGGTGCTGTGGCTCTTGGGCTGTTCTGAGACTTTTTTACCAACTGAGGTTGGTGCTCAGGAGAAAGTGTGTGAAGCATGTCGAATAAAATCCATCGGCAGCCATTAGGTATGCAGGGTAAGCAGCAGTGTAGAATAAAGATGCTGGATTTGTAATCATTTACTCCAATAACAACAGCAAGGGCATTTATGTCTCGGAATAATTACAGAACACATGCCATCATAGAAGTGTTTGGGGAAGCACAACTCGCTGTCAAAGCTCTTCTCCTACAACTATTTTACCTCCCTTGTTATGAAGGCATTTCGAGGCCAGCTTAAATGGTCAAACTCATAATCAGCTGTCATAAACCCAGCCATACGAGCCAGACTTGCTAGAAGGGAGTAGGTTTCACCCCTGCCAAGAGGATCAGGTGTAACAACCCCTTTATCCCCGCAGCTTTACTCCTGTACGTGACAGTATAAGCAGGAGGGATGCGATGATCACCCATCATTGATTCATGTTGGGGGCTTTGTAGACTGAGATAATGATGACTATGGTAATTTGTCTTACCTTGGTGGCCAGAAACTCTGCATCAGCAGCTTCTATTAGCAACAGTGTCAGTTTTTAAACATCCTTGTCTTCCAGTTTCTCCCGGAACCAATCGAAACCTGTACTTAATAAGGGTGTCATGCTGTGGGTTTTCAAACTAAACCTATGCTTGCTTCATAAAAGTGAAAAAAAGAAAATCAATGAGGGCTGGATAAGCTTAAAAAAAACAACGTCCATGACCCTTTGTTGCTTCCACACAACATGGACACACAAGCACAATGTATATGCCCGTCAACTGACCAACATGACTTTCTTTAAAGCTCTGAGAAGCACACGTGTCAAGATGAATGTTACAAACCGTCACAGAGCTGCAGGATGTCAATATTGTAACATATAAACTCATGTCTCAAGTTCCCACATGAGAACTGAGTGGCAGACATAAAGAAACAAGGCAAATGGGCCATGTTGTGTGGCCCACTTCCCTCATTTCTTTCAGCCTTTCTGATCATTCTTTTCCGGCCTTTTCTTTCTCTTCCTCTTTGAATCCATCTCGTCTTAGTGCTGTGGTTCCTGCCTTTTGTTGTGCAGCAGCGAGGGTCTCGGTTTCTGTGCGACTTAAAACACACACACACAGACTAGGCCACACCGAGGCAAAAGCCTATTTTCAGTCATCTAATTTTGATGAATGGTTGCAGATGCAAATACTTCACAGCTCTGTATTCTGGGGATAGGCCTGCTCACAAGTAAACAATGCAAAAAGAAGACTGAGCGAGGACAGGTGAAGCATGATTAGAGAACACTTTCACAGTGATCTAATTTTGATAAACAGCAGACCAGTAGCCCATGGACCTCGAGATCACAGCTGGGGTGTGTGTGCGCTTGTGTTGTGCACCGATGTGTGTGCAGTCATTGAGTGTGTGTGTTTGGATCCAATGTGCTGATATCCAGTTATGTGTGTGTATTTACCAAAGGGGTGTTTTTCCCATAAAAGTTGCACTAACCATTTTTATAAAAGAAGATGAGATATACTGTGTGTTTTCTTTCTTTTGTTTTATCTTGACACAGCATGTTACATAAGAATCTAAGAATGAGAAGAATACATATTCATAAATCAAACATCTTTATTCCAAATTAAACGGATCAGAGTAAGCTCACGCATGTGATGAGGAGCATTTAATAACCATAGCCTGCTTTAAAGTCATACATATTCCTTATTAAAACGCTACCTGTGCACCTTCCCAGTGCAAAGTGATTTCCTTATCTAAAATTATATTTCCTCCACATATGAATGTGGAGAGCTGGGACCCATCTCACACTGACCAGCGGAGCACCATGTCGGTGTGTAGCTTTGTGTTTGTGCATTTAAGACATATGAGTGTTGGTGCAAATGTGTAAGAGAATGAATGTGAGAGAGGAAGAGGGGCAGAATGAGTGTCGTCATGGGAAGGCCCTGTGGGTTGAAATTAACACAGAGAACTGCAACATGCACACACACACCAGTGTGCACGTAATCTGGTGTGGAAACCAGGACACTGAAACCTTAACTCACCCCACTGCCCAAGGAATTGAGCGCAAGAGGGGGAGGGATCCAAAGAGGAAGAGTTAGTTATTATAATGTGCATACTTAATACCTGCAGTATATCCAATGGTATTAAGGTTCTTGTTAACTGTCTTAATTTCTATTTTATTGTTTTTCTGAGAGTGGGTCAACTCGCCGATTCCCACACTACAAAGACTGACATGACCCATTCAGGTAATCCAAATTGGTCATTTAGCAAAAGACTGAATGTGAGGCACGAAATTAACCCACATGTAACACGGTCAGCTCAGCTGCGAGTCGAAACACTAAACTGTCTCATCTAGGTAGGAAATGAGATATCCACAGAGAATCTCTGAATGATAATGACGCAGCTATTCTTCTGAAAAGTCAAATCTAAATGTGGATGGTCCCTTCTGAGCTCCTCTCCAACTGATTTCAGATACAAATGTGGCACCATTTAACATACTTTGACATTTTTGACAAAGCTGGCAATTCCTGACCCAGTGCCCCAAAAACCTTAAAACAGGGTTTCATACATAAAAGATACACACGTGGGCAGCTCAGGCAGATCAACAAATACTGCATAAATAGAGACAGTTAAATATTTCTGTTCCAAACCAGCCCAAAAAATTCTATTTCATCGCAGAATTGCTCCCATAATTCTCTTTGGCATTAGTCTGATGCATGTAAACAGAGTTAATGACAATCTTTTGCAGTAAAAAATCCCATTTGTAACACCGTTGCCACAGTAACCCTATTTTAAGACTTACACACTGTTTTCTTGCATTAAAGAAATTCTGTTATAGAAAAAAAAATACACACCTAGCGGAAAATGCTGGGAAAATTTCAAACAGACCTCTGCTTCATCCTGTTGTGGACAGTCTGACTGTTCAATCCATAAAGAGCATCTTCCGTTCACAAATTGCTAAGTTGGTGAAATAGTTACAGAAAAGAGTCTAACTGTGATCTTTTATCAGTGAGTGACAGAAAAGCTGCGCAAAACAATAAAAAATCCTCTGCTAATCTTTTTTTTTTGCATCGGCAGTGAAAGCTTTGCGTTATTATTTTATGCTGCTTCACCCTGATTATGCAGACCACTAGAAACTGACACAGACGTAAAATTCTAACATCTTTATTGCCAAACGACCTTGTAAGGACAAGACTGACAATGTAATCATAAACAGAAGAAAAAGTGAAAATAAGACGGATAAGAAGAGGTGAAAAAACAGGAGTGTAATCGGTAGAAAAATGCACCTCACACATAGCACAGTTCACCCACACAAGCCTTACCGAATGGCTTCATCTTCCCAATTAGCCTGGTGGGGAAGACCGAAAAGGGGTGAGAAGGAGGGAGCCAGTATGGAGAAAATAGACAAGAGGAGAGGGAAATGTTCGCTTTATTGTCATTATTGCAGTTAATTCTAAAGTGCTCAGCTCTAAGTAACACGAGTTTTCACAATGCCGAAGAATGGAATCCCATTCTCCCTTTGATACTCTCAAGTCTTACGTATATATATATATATAAGCTGCTCACTTCAGCTGACACAGTATGTGCCCACCCACCTGTATATTTTCCTGGGTGCTGACATATGCATTGGCAAATACAGTGAATTTATCATTTATTAATTTACGCTGGGGGAGATAGGGCAAGCATGGGGAAGATGGAGGATTGTCACTGTAGTGGATCATTTATATTTTCTGGAGGCCCCGGTCTGATGGTAAATTGTGTTTTTTTCCGCTGTATATGAGCGTGTGTGTCAGAGGTCGTGGAGGTAGGAAATGAGCAACACTGAGAGGGCACACGGTTCAAGGTGAACAATGAGCAGAGGGAAACATGAGGAAGCACAGGGCATGCACACCCGTACTCACAGAGCAGCATTTACTCTCAGTGTATCGTGCTGGGGCTGACTTATGGAACACAGTCTTTGCCACGTTCCACACTGAGATCCAGAGATAGTATTCAAACTCATTCAGCCATTTCTGCCTGATTTGATGGCAGGTTAAATATGTAGCCTTTTGTAAAAAAGAAAGTAAAGAAGACCCTAAAATTTTGGTGGGTAAATGAGATAATCACTAAGTGTTGATAGACACCTAAATAACCTCAGGAAAAAAGCTTCAACGACAGACCATTAGTGTGGATCCAGCTTGATGTTAGATGTCAAAGGTTTCCATTAAGTATTTATCAACACTCTGTTCATATACACTGAACCATGAAAAGAAAAAAGTGAACATTACAGCACCATGAGATGTGCTGTGGCTGGTCCGTCGAAACACAACAGTCCAGTAACTTATATTGTGACGTTTCTAAAAAAAAAAACACATTGATCAGCTTGAAACTGGGAGCAACTCGAGGGGTTCAAAGTTAAATTCCAACTTTCAGGTTCTGCTCCATTTGCATTGATTTCGCCTTTGTGTGATAAACAATGGTGTTCTAAAGGCATTTACAAGGAGTGAGTGGACTCAGGGGGTGAGTGTTACAGAAATATGATTAAATGCTTTCTCAGAACCATGCTTGTTACATTGCATGAGGCAAGTCCTAAAATAAATATATTTGACCATTTCAAGGGTATATTATGATTCTTTGTCTTCATCTTTTGTCTCTCCTCTGACAGCTCCATTCCAAGCTTTCGACTGAGTTACTTCTCCATATTTAGAAGGTTGCGGAGGCAATTCATGCCAAGGGCACCTGACATTTAAACATCATTACTGTGGAACTGACAGGACTGTCGCATTTAATTGAACACGGTTCAATATGAGGCAATTGTCAGCAACTCTCCCACGGAATTCATGGTGCTGTTGACTGTACACTAACATCGTCCCTCAGCAGTAATAGGAATAGAGAAGTCAGTTTACTGGATGCTATATACGATGGATCAGATATCAGGGCAGAAAGTGTACCGGTATATGCAATGCTCAGGATGAGGATGAATTATTATACATGTGTAGGGACTCATAACTGATGACACTGCTGCAGTTGTTAGTGAGACAAAGATACCCCCTGCTCATAGATGTTCCCAGTAAATACCAATGTAAACAAAGACACACAATAAAAGGAGTGCATCCCATCTAATTACTTGTATGACTCCCATGTGAAACATGCACATTTGAATTTAGCTCTATGTCCTCCACTGAAATGAAGCTTTCTTACAGACGACTTTTTGATCTTTGTTTCTTGTCACGACAAAAAGAAAAGAGAAAAACGAACATTTTGTACCGCATGAAGAATATAAGCAAAGGGTGAGCCTCTTGTTACAGAATAACAGCTTAGTGCGGCGGTAAAGAGCCCAAAGATATCATGAGCTGAATGCTAATGTAAACACACTCCCAGGTCCTGTTAACACCTGAAATTAACATGCATTCTGGGTGATCCAATCACTTGTGGACGCCTCTATGTATGTCATTAGAATGCATCACTGCAATCATGTGCAGGGACCACTTTTGCTCGGCTATAACTCCCCCACTCTGTATGCAAACAAACAAACGTAGCCTTCATATTCAGCTTAAAAATGCAAAAGCACCAGTTCTGCAGCCCCTCAGTATTCCAACAGGCCTGCTACAGCCACCACTACACCTTAAACGAATCCTCCCAAGCCGACGTGTTTGAGCACGCATGTTTCAGTCACTCACTTTGAAGGACTTATTTCTAGAGGCTTTTACAAAAAAAAAAAAAAACTCCCACTGACATCACCTCCGTGGGTAGGCCGACAAATGAATTAATGTTACTGCCTGTTAGGTTCAGATATGCTCACAAATCTTTCAGAAATGAATAAAATTAGCTGGTAAGAACTTTCAATCTTTCAAACTTTTTTAACGCCATTTTCACATTGTATAGTTTTAAATGTTAACTGAGCCTCCATATGAACACACATTCAGGTCCAACTAATGCTTTCATTTAGATCTTTATACCCATTCCTCATCTCAAAAATTGTTTAGGAACATGCAGCTGATTGACAATTGGCAAAATTGTTATACAAATTGCTAGATCACTACTATTACACGACAATTTGAGAAAAAACATAATTGTAATTATCGAGGGATCGACCCACGCCAGATGTTATGGATGAGCCCATTATTTTCCACACACAGCTGGGAGTTGTTTGTCATCTTCTCGTTCTGGTTTTGGTTGTGAATCCGGGCATCTTTTCAAAAGGAAAATGTGCCAAAAAAACAACCTGGCTCAAGTTGCTGTAGGTATATCAAGGTTACTTTGTAGAACTGTAAATATACAAGTTTAAACAACTTAGTGTCTGTATAAATGTATACAGTTATCTCACCAGTAGCTGTTCCTGCCTTTAATTAAAAAGACAAGTAATGCCAAGAGGAGCCAAAAGTTTTTTTTGTCTTAATCTAATACATTTCTGTAAACTAGTTTAATGTTGATACATGTTGCAATATTTTACTGAACAAGTGAAAATGCTAACCATCTGGCATAAGTCATAGGTTACAATGGTTAAAAAAAAATTGGACCTCTGGGCATCATGAAGGCCTGCCTCAGATTTCACGGTAATCTTTCAAATGGTTAGTCAAAATAATTCACTTCAGCCTATCTGAAATGGGTGGACCTGGGCTGTGCATGGAAATGTGCACACAGAGAGAGTTGTGATTGATTGTGAAAGGATTTCTATACATCTGTGGATATACTGGGTATACAACGTATGAGCGGGTGCAGCTCTGTGCTGCCCGGTGTGCACCTGCTCTGTCACTACTTGGGCTTCAGAGATGCTAAGTGGTGCCACAAGCCGCAGGCCTGTTTGACATTTCCCACCTAGACAGGGCCTCAGGGCGGAGTTAGAGACTGAAACATCAATATCTGAATTACTCTAACCCCTTTCTCCAGCCCTTCCTCCCCTCATCCCCATCTGGCTCTCAAAGTCCTTTTGCAGCAAAGGAGCCACAGACAAAAGAAAAGATATGCACACACACACACTCCAGTGGTGTGTGTGCATCTCTGTCCATGCTTTAGCTGTCAAGAGGAACAGAACAGATCAGCTAGCCTCCAAGTAGTGCGTCTGCGTGTGTGTGCAATCGATGTCTCATCTTTGTTCCATTTGCTGCAGACAGCAGCACATATGATAACCCTGAAGTTATCAGAGAGACACGGAGGGAAATGGTTGCTTAGAGAATATCACCTGACACCCCGTTTTTTGGAGTACACAGTGCGATTCAGACAGCCCTCCATCTACTGTCAGAGCAAAAAAAAGATGGAGGTAGCCTTTATGGAGCCAAATTTAGGGAAGCGCTTTATGACACTTAATTGAACTTGTCTAAATCTTTATCACAAATGAATCGTGACCCACAGCCAAACAGTGAGAGCTTAGAACGACTTCTGAACTTGGATTTGCATCAGTCTGAGCTCTGACGCCTCCACCGGTGGCCTCTACTAATTTCAGCCCTGTTCCAAAGTAGTTTTCTGCTCTACGATATACTGTGCCCCACAGATCGATGCAGTCTGCCACTGATGCTGGGACTGTGAAATGACACAATGCTTGTTTAAAGCACAAACAGTTCTACAGCAATATTACCCCCTCATGGTTCATAAGATTGGGCCAAGGCTGGAAAAAAAAACTGCATTACGATGAATTATTTTTTATATCAGTAGGAAAGCAGCATGTAGCTGTTAAAAAAAGGGGGAAGGATATTAACTCCATTCCAAAAACATAATGAAAACTCTTGCTAACAGAGGTTGAAAATGACTACCAAGCAGAATGTTTCACTTTCTGAGAGGAAAGCAACTTTGTCACTCAAGGACAAGGAAGCAAAAATGTTCTCTCCATCTGCACCCAGCAGAAAAAGAGAGAGAGAGAGAGAGATATAGAGGGAGAAGAAGAACAAAAGGGAAACGGGGGGAGAAAAATATGGGAAACGAGAGAGCAAATTACATGTGGAGAGCAAAATTTTGTTCTAACAGCTTGATATTAACCATGAAACACATACAGACTCTCACACACACACCATCATTCATCCTGATACTGCCTGAGGGCTGACTTCTTCTTCTCACACCGCTACATGCACTCTCATAATGAGAAACACACAACTGCAGGCTCACAGAAGACACCTACATTTGGCAAATACCAAGACCTTCAAAGTGATAGTTAGCATGCAGTCATTACTGAGAGGAAGAGAGAGAAAAGGCACAGGGAGAAGGGGGAGACAATAAAAACAAAGAATGACACAGAACTTGGAAGATCCAGAGTAGAGATTTTCCTTTTTCTTTTCATCATCCGCAGCTATATCTACCCTCAGATTTTAGTAAAAAAACAAAAAAATAAATAAATAGAGAGCCTGCATGTTCAAGGGGAGTAAAAAGAAAGGAAGTGCAAGGGAGCTACTCATCCTTTTCAACAGTAGCTGTGACACACAGAGAAAACACAAATAGACAGAGTAATCTTAAGTGTAACAATGTGTTTTTACTGCAGCTGCCCCAGCTCCTCTTCCGTCTACTCACTGTTTAGATTAATTTACCAGTAAATGAAGAACAGGTTGGAGCTTACTTCTCTCGGCAGATTACTAAAGATAACCCTTTTTTTTTTGTCTCTGTGCACACACAGTAAGCACACATGTGACACCGCCTGTGTAGTTTTGTGTAGATCCCTGTTGTGCGTCAGTAGCCTGGATGATTTTCCACTCTCATTCTGTTCCATACATCAGGGTTCACTAAGGTATCTGTGCTTATGGATTACAACTATGTACGGCATAATTGTGAAAGGATTTTAAACAAACCGATGCTTGAACGTCAGTGGCACGATCAGGCCTAAAGATTTGGTCTATTGTTGTTTTTGTCTGCCTTGCTCCCACATATCTACTTTTACCTCATTTGAAAGAAAATGAGGGGTTTACGTCCACTAAAATACGTCTCAGGAAGTGGTGAGTGACTGACATCAGTGAGCTGAGCAGATCAAAGCCAGGCTGAGCACCAAAACAGGGGCCATCGGAGGAGATTGGAAATAAAAGCCTGCCTGTTGAACTGGCCCGTTGCCTTACGCAGTCTGTGGTAAATACAGTTTCAAGGCAGTATTTGAGGAAAATCCAGTACGTATTTTGCCGGTTCTATAATGAACATCAAAAAAGACAGGCGCAAACTGAAAGGGAAACAGTGTTCCCTCTTTAACAGAACCACCCCTGATGGGGCAACCGGACAGATGACAGCAGCCCACTCTGTCCAAGTTGCCAGCCGGTTATGTAAAAGATAAGAACACACGAATAAGCGCGGAACATCCCGGACGCAGATGGAGTAAAGAGCCTGTAAATACGTATCTGAGCCAGTTGCACTGCCGACAACCGACGCATGTTTGCTAGCAGGGGTATGTGCATGTGTGCCTTAATGTGAGAGAATAGGTTCATGTGTTTTCTCTCTCCGTCAGCCTGAAAATAAAGTGTTCGGACAAAGACAGGAAGCAACTCGCGCGCACGCTCCCATGAATCACTGTCCCGCACGCACACACACACACACACACGCACGCACGCACGCACGGGGAGCAACATTGTTATGACAATAACTGCGTTTTACAGCCCACTGTAGCAGCACATCTGGATAGCATCAGGGCGTAAAGGCACAGATAAAGACACACACACACACGCAAACACACACACACACACACACGTATAAGCTGACGATGTCGAGGAAGAGAGATGGCCGACAGGAGAGGGTGTACACACACTGCCAAGAAAAAGGCAAAAATCTTGTTACTCTTTCCCTTCTGCTTCCTCCTCCCTATCTGATGCCTCTTTCCAAATCTTTCTCCCCTTTTTTTCTTCTCTTTCCTTCGTTCTGTTCTCGTTGTCTCTCGTCTAATCCGATACGACAGAGACACAGAGCACAAATCTCTGTGTTGGCAGAGGAAGCACAGCAAGTTTCAAGAGAGAAGGAGGGGAGAAAGAGGGGGGAGAAAGAAAAAGATTGACTGTTGAACACTAGCTGAAGTGATTTATGAGGTTGGAATCTGTGCTGGAACATATGTAGACACTCCTTGTCTTTCGTTCGATCTTTCAAGCACACACACACACACACACACACACACACACACACAGATCAGACTCTTTAGCCAAACTAAATGTCTGGAAAGTCGCAGGTTGTTAGTCGGCGTACAGCAGACAAATGCACATTGTGCAGTCACACACTGCGTCCTCTGTGGGCCCGGTTACAGTTATTCCTGCACAAACGGCACCGGCATGTCCGATTTACACAGGCGGCCTTCGAAAGTCAAGCCTTCAGCTCCTCTAGAGGACTGCATTAGTTCTAATCAACTTTTACCAATTAGATGAAAGAGCCATTACTTTACAACCTTTACATTCTCAGGAATGACAGAGACAAAAGGCCTTTCTTTCATTCTAAAAGCGAACTCCAAGGTTGTGTCATTTCTCTTCATCTTGAGTGCTTCATTCTTTACCTGCACTTTTGCAAGGAGGCTTCAACAGATAAGACTCGGAGTGCGAAAAAAATCTAATCAGCTTAAAATGAGTACGTTATAAAATTTCATGTTAGTACAGCATCCGTGACCATAAATTAGATGGAATGAAATTAAACGCTGTCTCTGTTTTGGCGTGCAGTGGCAGCAGCCACTTGCACAATGATGTCAACAGCTAAAACAAATATGCGGCTGATGAAATAGTCGGTTCTTTGAAGTACTGTGAGAGTGCTAACATTTTCTATCAAACATAAATGCCACGTGCCATCTCTTTAGTTCTGTGTTATGTCACTTGAGATGAAATATTGCAGGGATCCAAGGTACTCGTTTGTGAGCGGCAACAATTACTCAGCGTTAACCCGTCGTCACTGTTTAGCCAACCCTGTAACTTGTTCAGTGAACGGAGCCACCTGAATTGTCTTCATTGGAAAAGGACGGATGCTTTAAAAATATGAGGCAGGTTTTAGTTAAACGATTTCTCATTAACTGTCTGTTATAGGGCTTCTTTAACGAATCAGGTTAACAGAGGAGAGCCGGTCTATACAATCGACATGCTGTTGTTTTTTGTTTTGTTTTTTTACGGAATAATGTGCAAAAAAAAAAGAATAGGAAGAAAAAAAATACTGCTCTTTTAAGATTAAAATACTAAATTGGGAAGAACACAAAAAAGGTTATGACCAGAACAGAGAACATTAGCTGAGGGTAACTGGTAAATGCTTTTAAAAAACAAGTGTAATTCATGGCCTCACCGCACACACTGACTCAGGAAAAAATACTGAAGTGAAGAACGGGGGATAGAGGGCAGACAGAAGGATAATAACAGCAAAGAAATGGGGGATTACTAGCATCTATCTCATTGATAAAGCAAGAATCCCTATTTTTGCCCGTGTGTTCCATTTAGTGGATCCAGTAATCTGACTTTTCTCTTCTGATATCAGTGGCTCTCCCTTGTTCCCACAGTAATCATTCAAACCTGATAACTCTGATCCATTCATTTTTTTGTCATTAAATACCAGATACACACATACAAACACACATCCAAACAAATGGCATTTAATCAAGCTGTATAAATAAATAAAAAGTTTGGATTTCCCAAAAGTCCATCTGGCCTCCTGCTTCTCATCACACTCACAGCTTTCATCTGCTGGTCAATAAAACTCACACGCCCACACACACACTCGTACACGCACACACTCGCTCGAAATGAAAGCCACGGATGACCACACACATTGGACGGTGAATCTAAATGTAGATTAATTCAGTCTGCTCGGACCACTTGCGGCAAGAAGGAACCTTTATCAAGCAAATCTATTTGTTTTCTGTTGTTTGGCTCAGTGCAGTTTGACCATCTTATCAATCGCTTTTGCTAAATGTTATCGACATGTGTTTCTTTGCTTTAATTTCACAGCACTGTGCGGTTTAGTTAAAATGTCGCCACAGTTCAGATCCAGTACTTCAGTTAACGGAGTAATGTCAAAGAGGAGGGAATAAAAATAGAACTGTGGGGGGAGCTGGCCAGGGAGGGGGAAAAAAACACACACGTTCATTTCTTGATTCTCTGAGAAATTACACCTTCCAAGCCTGCAGACATCTCTGTCATTTCTTTGCTTTTCTTCTATAATAATGCTAGGAGCAGAATATGATTATTTAAAGTCTGATACGATGCAGGGCGGAATGCCTTTTTAAGTCACCTGTACTTTGACTTCTCTGCTAGACTAAACTCATGGTAGTGGTTAACCAAAAGCAGACATGGTGCCGGGGCTGCTGCTCTTTTCTGGATCTGCTCCCCAGTTGTAATTTAGATCAGATTTATTACCTCTTTTACCAAACAGTTAAATGTACTGAAACTACAACCTGGGACTAAAGCTGCACCGTCTTTTTTTTTGTGTCTTCGCCAAATTTGAATAAAGTTAAGATGAGAGGGTTTAGTGTTACTACAAATTAAATGAGAACAATAGGACTAGGACAAATCCTAACAAAGAGGAGCATAGTCATAACTAATATACAACACCAGTGATTTAAACCGGTGTTTAGAACTTATGAATGCTGTGATGAATCAAGATAATAAGATTCATTTTACGTCCTCTTGTGTGGATGCTCGATTGTGGCTAATTTACAGATAATCTTGGACATAAAGGGTATCTACCCTGATAGGTGCACACAGCCAGATCTCCATCATGAGGAAACACATTCATACAGTTACCAAAATTTTGACTTTGCATACTTTGGTGCTTGCTTTCTGTAGAGAGGAACTGGGTCCCTCTGTGCATCTCAAGAAAAACCTTCTAAATGGACTCCTTTTCAATTAATCTGTTGACACATACAGCGGTCCACAGGCACTTCAGAAGATTTCCCATGTCTGAAAGTCTGATTATGAATAATCACCTATGAATTATTCCAAAATGACAACAAGAGGTGTAAACTTGTCATTTAACACAGCCAGAAAATCAGTATATTTGACATTCCAGTTGTTTAGATAATAATGAGCAATTCCATCCAATACCATAACTAAATACATATCTCCAAAGGGCACTCACTCTGAGCCGAACCCCCCCATCCTTACTCTCTGCATTGAATGAATCGTTCCTTGTCTCCGAACTGATGGAGCGATAAAGGTGGTTTAAACAGCCGTAGACACACCGGCACACACTGCTGAGGCAGGAACATGTGTTTTACATCAAGAGCTCCCAGCTATACAAGATCTAATGTTACAGTGCGTGTGTGTGTGTGTGCGTGCATGTGTCAGAAGAGGGGCGCAACATGTCTTTGCAATCTTCTATCAGCTTTTAATCTCCCTTCGGCAGAAAAAATGGAAAAGAAAGAGAGAAAAAGCACTCAGTGAGAGAAAGTGATAACCACGCAGTGGGGAGAGAGAGGGGGGGGGGATGCCAGGGTAGTTGTGGCACAAATTTATCCCCAATCTCTCTATCCCCGATCTCTCAACCCTCCCATTATTCATTTTGTTTTGCAAGGCTCTTGCTTTTTCCTTGCCTGGGGCGGAAAAAGGAGAGAGCAAGCAGGAGTCGCCTACTTTGGTTTACATGTGTGTGGGTGTTTATATGTGATTTAATTCTTATTGTCTGAATACGGCGGGAGTGCAGGATTTTCATTTTGGCTTCTTGGGTTACTTTGGAGGGCTGCGTCGCAGGCAGAAATGTCAGAACTCATTCCTCACTTAGTGCTAGCGAAAAACTCAACAGTTATTATTTATCTTGGAGTGGCGGACTTGTTGAGTTTGTTTAGGCCCTCCACAGTGTTGTTTCTGTCCAATTTGCAAAGCTGTTGCCTCTGTAACATTGAGGAAACAGCAAGGGGTTGCAAACGTGAAAGTGCAGCAGTAACGGATGAACCCCTTGTTCGAGCTAAAAGCTAAAACTGGATCACAACTAAAATCTTATTATCCAATTCTTTTGTCCATATACTTCAGACATAACTGTTTTATCTTTGAGAGAGAGTGAAAGTGAAACCTTCGCCTCGCACATTTCAACACTTAGTATGTTATGAGTAGTGTAATACAAGAACATTGCTAAAAGTTTTTCTCTTGGATTAGGTCCCCAAATTAGATGACAACTTATTGCTTGGATGAGGTAATACAATTTGTACCTTACTGTGGAGGTAGTATACCCTGGATTCCAGACCCTCAGACGTGAATACTCCAGGGAACAAAGCAAGTCTCCAATTCTGGATATATTACAAGGAATGGCTGAAGTACATGGTCAGATAGTCACAACAGTATGTGTGCTGATATGGCAGACTGTGGATAAATCAAGCAATATTTTTGTACTTGTAAACTCCCAACTCATCTCTAGGCTTTTGATGGAAATGTCCCTTGTGTACATTCTTTATTTGGTAACATCTAAAATATTTGCTTTCGATTTAAGTGCAAATTCTACAGTTTTGGTTGCAAAAAGGTGAAATACATGGCTATCATACAGAACTCCACTGCATCTAATATTAGTGTTTCAACAGTTATTTTGACACCACAACAGTAGATTAATGAGAGCCACAGAATAAACTAGCAACGATAAATAATAAATAGATCAATAACAAAGTAGCACATAATGACCTAAATGTCTAAAAAGGTGCAAACAGGTTACTCCCTTTATGCTGCTCCATATCCTCAAACCCTAAATGTGTGAGTCTTCATCACAACTTTCACTCTTAGATGCTACATATGCTGCTCCCACACAGAAAGAAAAAACAAGTTTTCTTTTTAGCTCAATCAGTAAGGGGAAAAAAAGTAATATCCTAACTGTTTTCTTTCTTTCCATCTTTTTTATTTTGGTCAAAAGATAAACATGGAGAAAAAAAAAAGGCTGCTGAGACCAAATGTAACCGAGCAAATCTATTCGACTTGTAAATGAGCGTAGCACCAGAATAACTTGTTAGCATTGCATAGTGTAAGGTCAGCAGAGGAAAACTCCTCCACAAGACTTCAACATTATGCATCGCAACAATATTCGGTTTCGGAGGCTCTGGGGGCAAATGTGATTTACTGCTTACTCTTGCTTACTGCAGAAACACTGGTTTTGAACACTGGCCAAGTCTGGGTATACGCGCGTGTGTGCACACACTTTCAGACCTTATTAGGTTGTACTTGTGGTGATGCTTAACCCCACTCAGAGTTTGGCAGCCGGTCCCCTTTCTCTCTCTGCATTGGCCTTTGTTTCTCTCCTGGATTCTCAACTTTCCGCCTTGGATCCTGGTTGTGTCACTGCTCTGTCTCCACTGGTTCTCGCTTTACTCACTCGGTGGTCTTCAAGTAATACAACACTTGTTTCCCGGTTAATCTACATATAATGGTCTTTCAGTAATGATGATCTTTCACATATGTTTGCAAGGTGTGTGACAGTGTCTGTGTCTGATTGCTGCGTTTGAACATTCGACATACACATGTAAATAAATTGTTTCCGTAGAACATATCTAATATGTAAAGAATTAACTGTGAACATGAACAACTTTGACTTGATTGCTAAATAAAAAAGAGAAACATCTGGGCATAATTTAGAATGATCCCAGATCTTAATTCTAATATCTTTCAACATTAGTTATCATAAAACTGTTTTTTTTAAACAATTTCCCCAAATGCTGGACACACCAAAAATAAAATGCAGGGTAAGAATCTTGGACACTTGTTTTTCATAAAAGTTTCATTATTCCCTGCCTAAGAATGTTTTAGAAAGTTTTCTTCCAATACTAAGCAGATGGCAACATGTCAAAGCCTGAGTGACAGAAACTCCACACCGGCCAGCTTACTTCTGAGGCACTACACAGCATATGACATGCATCGGAACGCAGACCCCACTGACCACAGATTAATCTATTTGCCAACACAGCTTATCCAAAAAGATCAAAGCCTCTATTTTGCCCCTAATAGTTAATAGTTCTTAAACTGTTTGATTTAGTTTCAGCAAAGATTTTGGCAGCTGACTTGGTGAATGTGTGCAGTTTATGTGACATTAATAGAAGTGGCGACTAAACTCGTGCAATGAAAACCGAGAGATGAACCAGAATGATCTTTTAAGAGCAAGTAAGACTTAAAGAGACCAAATATATTTTTCATCACTTGTACATTTATCACTTGAAGAGTTGACAAGTCTCCCGGCAGCATCAAAACTCTAAGGACTGTAGTTTCAGCGAGGAAAAGTTGTTCCTAATCAGAGAGCTGTGTTAGATCAAAGAAATAACACACATCCACTTTCAGAGAAGACTTTTCCTTCCAAAGCGGGATTGATTATCTCAGTGACCAGAAAGACATGAATTAACGCTGGGCTGGAAGTGGATCCTATCAGCCTTGGCTTGGATATCGGAAAAATACTCGGTTACAGATAGAGACGTGGATTGTGGCTCCAGCATTCTTGGGTAAAGAGAAGATAACGGTGTTGTAATTGTGTTGATCTTGTGTGAACTGACGTATGAGGCGGGTGTCTTTGCTTTCCCCTTAATGGGTAACATAAACGCCGAGTGAAGCTACAGTCGGATTCTGCCTGACTTCTTCCGTGTGTGCTTTGTGTGATCGGACTGAAGCGGGATCACAAAGAAATTTTGAACAAAAATAAACACGCAAATAGATTCAAGGACATGTGAGCGCACTGGCGACTGCGAGCGACACACACACACACACGTGGAGTCCGACGCACAAACAAAGGCGCGTGTGCACGCACCCATTGTGAGGCTGCACCTGGTCTATTGAGGAACAGGATGGAGGGGACTGGGGGACCTGACAGTGTGAATGTTTGTGTCAGCATGTGTGGGCGTGAGTGTGGATGTGGTGTGTGTGCAACCTCAGAAGCCAAACATCTGCAGCGATGACGCATTCACACAATGTATGCAAGTCCTAAATGTTCATATAATGTAGTTTTGGACCTGACATCAGGCAGCACATCCAGTGTAACGTGTCATGTTCCTCTGCTCCTCAGTTGGCCTTCTGCACAGCAGGGGTGGAGGCTATGCTATATCTCCTATTTCCACCATTAATCTATCAACTGCTTGGCTGATTTTGGGGGTGTATGAAGTACTGGTGCTGTGCTTAAGACCAAGATTCGCCCTGAGCACCGAAGTTCAATAACTTTCCAGTAGTAAAATATTAGCAGGTGTAGCGAGTGAACAGTCATTTATCATCGGGGTTAGGAAACGTCTCTGTAGGCTTGTAACTGGGATAATCCAACATGTGTATTTACACAAACTGAAATGAAAATGTGTCTTGAGCAGGGAGGTGCAAAGTGACTAACTGCCACAGGGGAGGAAAAAAAAAAGGTTCATCAGACATTTGCAAGGTGTTTTCAATCACTTTAACATTTGCTTATACAGGAGTGATGTGAGAATTAAAGCAGCGTGTTTAATTCCAGGAAGCAAACTAAAGCAGTCCGGGGCTCAAAGTTTTCGATCAGGCTTTGCTGATATACTTGAACTTTGAGAAAGATGAAGTAGGGGAATCTAGCCTGCTTGTTGTGTGCTGAGGTTAATTGCTCCTCTGGAAAGAATCAGTGGGTCAGCTGTGCCAGGCCCTCTCCTCAGTTGTTTTCTTTCTTCTCAACAACACAACTTGTACCCCTTGGAATGTTTGTTTTACACGCACAACAAGGTTTCTCCATTTCTCCATTAGGATATCTCTCAATAACATGCTGATCTTGTAGAACTCTACCTCCTTGGCTGGCTCTTTCACAGAGAATTCATGGTGACAAGTTATCTGTCACCGGTGCTGTAAATCTAAAGACTCTTAAACATGTTTGGACACAATCCAGTACATCTAAATGGGATCATTTAACAAGTTAACAACTGCAGCTTTCCTGTTAAGTTGTAACTTGACTGCTAGGTTAAGACATAGGCATTCTATGATCAGTAACAAACTCACATGATGGGGTCCAGATCCATGTGTGTTTCAGGAAATGGACGGGTCACATCAGTTCAATTTCTGATCTGTCATCTGTGAATGACATCAGTATTGGAGCCTCATACCAACACTGGTTTCATTTGGATACGACTCTAACAGCCTGTACTTCCTGGCTCAGATATGTGTTGAGTTATTCATAGTCATCCAAAGGGTGTGAACAGAGTGCTGCTGATGTTCAAAGCAGAAACTCTTCCCTGTCCATTTAAATGTATTCAATTAACCGGAAATGCCTGACCATGCGGGACTGAAATAAATCCAAAATGTGTTGTGGAGTGCGCACACAAAGATGTGGGGCCTAAGTCACGTGGAGTAAAATGGATCTGGCGCAAACTCTGTGACTCCCAGCTAAGCTTAAAAATTGATGGAAGTGGGATGTATTTAGCTTCAGCTCAATTCACAGAGATTCACAGGACAGGTAATACAATACAGTACACAAGACGGTAACACAATACCGGTCGATATAAATACTCTGAGAGCAAGTCTAGAACAGTTGAAGTTGTGCTAAGTTGTGTTGGGTCCTGTCGTGTTGCAAAGCCAGACAGACACAGAAGAAGAACAAAAGCGAAACGTTCTGAAGGGAAATTGAGTGTACAAGATGCATCATGCCGGTGGAGCAGAATTTAGAAACGCACTTGCACGCAGAAACACACACTCACACACACTTGTAGAGAATCTATAATGAGTGAGGACCCCACAGGGAACACAGAGGGGGAGACAGACAGAAGAAAAGGGAAGGAGCTAAGGAGGAGGGAGAGAGTGAGGGGGAAAGAGATGCATCCTTCGACAGGTTTGCCCCTTATCAAGCATGCGTGGCACTGTGAGTGCGTGCGTATCAATTACGAGTTAGAAGTCGAACGTATCTTTCCACCGAGAGGAGTTGGGAGAAAATCTTTGCTCCAAATTCCATTCAAACACACGCGCACACATGACCAGGGATGGTGCTGTCTACCACACATGCTCATGCCCAGGGCAATGTTGCAACCTTGCCAAGAAGGCCTTCGGCCGCCAAGGTTGCCATGGCACTGCCTCCACACAAACACACTCCAATGCACGCGCACACACACAGACACACTCCTAACCTCACTTTCTCGCTCCCACTCACGCACACCAAAGCAGGGTGTGACTGGATGTCCTTAACTCAAGTGGATTAAACTGTCAAGATGACTGGTAGATCTTGCGTGTGTTCGTGCATATAATGTATATTTTCAAGCGCGTGTGTCTGTGTGCGTGTGTGTGTGCGTGCTAATCTAGATATGGGAACCACACCTTTAGATTCTTTTATGATGTGGCTTTCTCACAGTAAATGAGGTGAGCAGCTCTCATGATTATAGCCACCTCTAAGACTATCATTCCCATCTAGAATTTGATCATTAGAAGTGATTTAAACAGTATCTGTATGGACGTTGTGTGATGTGTGTATATATTCTGACTTGTTTTGAAGTGTTTAAGTAGACAGTCCTTAAGATGTGTATTCACACACTAAAAAATGTCCTGGAATGCCTAAGATGTTTCATAGCATAATTAACATTATTTTAAGTCATATTTGCTAATGTGTCAACATTTTTTTAAAGAGTTCACCCATTCGCCGTGAATGCCTCCTCACAGCAATCGTTGCAGCGGCTTTTCTACTAAGCAACACATGTCCAAAGCACCGAGGAGGAAAGAAAATCACATTTAAACACAAAAGTCACATGACAAATGACTTTCCTGGGGTGTCCTTGGGTGTACACTTCATACTCAATGTGCTCTATGATTCCTTTCTGGACAGATTAGCCTGGGACTGCTGCTGTCCAGCTGTCAGAGGCTGCTGCTTCACATACACAAATCAGCCACTCCGTCCCTCCCCCAAACAACTTTAAAATGTCATTTGAAGTCAATCTTTCCCAATTTTTTTTTTGCTGCAAACACTGTAGTTTAGAACTATTTATGAACTGTAGTTTTTCTCCAGCTACCTCCCTTATCATCACCATGAGCAAAATTCTGATCATGTGAAAAGGTCTCCGAGAAGAGTAGTGATGAGAAAAGAAAAGGCAACCCATGGGAGCTAGGGAGGGGGGGGAAGGCAGGGTTTTCAAATTAACTATTGGTCAGGGGTCAGATGGACATTTAATCCAACCAATCAGTTTCCTAATTACAGAAATGCTGCCAGATTGGCGTATCTTATGTATCTGTGTGTGTATGTGTGTGGAGCTGGCTAGTGTTGCGTGTAGAGGTCTTGTTGTAGCAAAACGAACATCTGGCCTCAATATTAGTTCCATGTGTGAACACACACGCTTTAGTCTACATGCATGCGCACGCACAGACACGCGCACACACACACACACACACACCCACCCACACACCCACCCACTGGAGCAGTTGCTTCTGCCTTACACAGAGACGCAGAGAAAAACGACAACAGGGAGAAACACACATGGGTCCGGGGGAATGAATGTGCAAGTCATGGCAGAAAAACGCCGAAATTTTAAAAAGAACACGTATGCGCGCATGCGTTCGCACCCGCCAAATAGTGTGTGTGTGTGTGTATTTGTGTAAGCTGATTGTAACAGTAATTGATGTTAACGTCTAAATTACCACGAGGAGCTAAAATAACCACTGTGTTTTACCGTTGCCATGTCGACATGATGAAAAACACCTGGCTGCTTTACTGGTGGGGAGGATGGAACATGTGTGTCACGGGCACCCGACTCGACCAATGAGAATGCTCGGTGACACAAGTCCGAACAAATGAAAATACGCTAATGAGACGATAACGGCCTCCATGGCCTGCTCAGGCCCGTGCTAGCTCAAAAAGTAGGTTCTGTTTGTACTGTCACTTCTTTGAGATCAAAGTTCTTGGAGAATAACAGTAAAGTGATACCAAAAGTACTCATTTCTCTCCTCTGTAAACAGGTGTGAACTGTCACAAATAAGTAAATTCACAGAGTGCCACTTAAATCTATACTTTTACAAGAGTATGTTCTTGTGGTGAAAGAGAAAGGCTTTCTCTAATGGTCTGCTTTTATAAGCGAGCAGAGATCCAGAGGCACATTAAGGATTGGTCTATGTGTGTTAGCTTAAATCGCACTCATGTGTCAACGAGTGAAGAATTATGTGACTTCACCCACGCCAACGCACTGATGATGATTGCAGGGGTTGGTTCAACTTCGGTTGGAAACGTAATGGCCACAGCAGAAAAAAACATCTAAAACAGGTAAACCTGCATCAGAAAATCCCTGATTTCACGCTGTAATCATCATAAGGCAGAATCTATAGACTTTCTGGTCAAACAGCCTTTTGAAAAATGTCAAATCCAATTATTTGAAAGACAAAATTCAGCATTTGACAGTTCATAAATGTTACGACATTGCAAAAAATCCCGATTCCCCCTCTATTATGAGAGGGAGCATCTGATTTTTCTTCTTTTTTTTTCATGATTTGTCATCAGGTGATTCAAAGCAGACTTGAATGGTGGAATATAATCATGTCTGAACATGAGCCAAGCAAATAAGCAAACACTTGATTTGCGTCAGCCAATAATGCCAAGCTGTCACCTTCCCTGTCTGCAGCCGTGTGTGAGCGTGGCATGGCTGGAGTACCCAGAATGAGCCCAAATGTGGTTAAAATGGTGTAATTTGTTTTTCAAGCCAAATGTAATGTTCCTAGCAGACAATCAGACTGCTGTGGACTGTCACACAGCGTAAAGCCGCACGCCGTCATGACACACATTCCCCCTTAAAACAGATACACGCTTATAGCTCACACATGATGACCAATATTTCCACAGACACTAAAAGCACACAAGGTTCAAAATTACAGCAAACAGGTTGTCTGATTTTGTTTCTGTTACATTAAACAGCCTGGGTTTTATAAACTGAGCAGACACACACACACGCAGAAACGCACACACAAATGAACTCTTTCTTTTTTTTTTCTTCTTTCCAGCATGGCTGTGTTTATTTGAGTCTGCGTCCTGATGGGAAATGTGACTGCTAGGCAAACAAACCGAGCAGCCCTCGGACAGACAACGCCGTCTGAGAGAGGGCCGATGTGCGCGCTCAGGACAGGCAGATAGGGCGGACATCAGCGCTGTGTGTTGCCTCTAACCAGACACGCACACCGCAACTTATAAAAGAATAAAGGAGACTTCTCTTTCACCCCGTCCATAAGAGACGCCCATCCATAAGGGATGCTGAGAGTCTTCAGCAGAGCAGCTTCATTTATGAGCTAAATTTTTCAAGGCCGTCTGCAGACATTGTACCTTTGAGCGCAGACTGAACAGCTGTACTCGGTATTAATGGATATCTGTCATTGGACTGGTCAATAGGTAGGGTTAGGTAGGACAGAGCCAGCGGCTGGCATATGCACTTTTAGCGTTGTGGTTATGTTTAGAAATACGCAGAAAAGCCTCACCAGCGAGTGCTACTGTTTTGTTCTTGTAGGGGGTAGTGATATGTCTACAGGCTTTCCCTGTCAGATACACAGGAATTTCTCCCCGCTGCAGACTTTTCATTCTAGATTTATGGACAACATAAGATCTGACTCCAGGACTAAAACTCAAACTTGACTATATGTATAAAGTTCAAGAAAGTTTGCCATCTTCCACAGATAGATACTCTGCAGATAGATACTCTGCAGTCAATTCTTACCCCAGCATTAAATCCTGAGTTTCACTTCTGAAATATCAAGTATAAATGAATAATTTCCCTCTAGGATTTTTTAAAGTATTTCTGATTCTGATTCTGATATAAACAAACAAAAAACAAACTCTTCAATTCATTAGTCCTCTAATCTGATACATTACATTTGTATGCAGAGATGTTGGCGAAATTGGTTGGTTTCAGGTACATTCAAAGAAAATGCAGATGACTCAAAATCCCAACCTGAGACTTTAAAGCTTTAGTATCCAAGTTTTTTTTGTTATAATAGCTATATATATATAAATGTGTGTGTGTGTGTGTGTGTGTGTGTGTGTGTGTGTGTGTGTGTGTGTGTGTGTGTGTGTGTGTGTGTGTGTGTGGTGTGTGTGTGTGTGTTCTTGTAAATGCTTCAAGTTCTCAAGCCACTCTTGAAAAAAAAAAAGAAAAAGAGTGTTCAATTTTCAATTTTACATAATCAAATAAAATATATAAGTATCGTAAAACATATCTTTGACAATTTGAGCGTAGCAAAGTTGTTTTTTCCGTAGTTCCGAGTTGAATGCACAAAGAACTTAAATATATCTTTAGAGAACTATTGGCTTTGGCCTCTGCATCACAAAATAAAGAGATGGTAGTTTCCCACACACATCCATAAAATTGAGCATAAGCTCTGTAATTTCCTGTGCCGGATATAAAGCGATGTCAAATTATCAGCAGCCCAAATAAGTTCAATTCATGCTCTAATTTCCTTAGAAAACGCATACACTAAAACCCACATTCAGCCCGAATCCAAAAGCTGACTTGTTGCACCTAATTAAATACACAAACAGTGGAGAGCACACACTGACACAAACACACACAGTAACTGACACGCATCCATTCAAGCATGGGTGGAAGAAAGAGAGGAAACAGAACACAAAGTACAGAGAACTTCATGGAAATCGAATCTGCATCTGCGTTGTGTGAATGTGAAAGTGTGTCTGTGTGTCCTTTAAATATAATTAGCTCCGTCAGGCAGAAATACAAACGAAAGAAACTGTAATGACACTCCTCTCTGATCTGCTAAGAGCATGCATTCCCATTCCCTCTTTTTGGTCATCTCCTCTCTGTTTCCGTTGTCATTTCATGTGGAACTGAATACGATACGTAGGCTTTTCAAACCCCGAAAGTCCACGTTTCAGTGCTGTAACGTTATGAACACAATTACACTGAGTTTGTAAGACTAAATCTTCAGCTGAAATCATTCAGTTCCCTGCGTACATTCATTTACCCAACCTGCTGTCTTGAAGATGGAACTCCCTTTGAGGACACAATCTGGAACGTATCATCCGAACAAAACCTTGTGTGGATTCACATGTGCTTGAGCATGTCTACATGCATCCACATGTGTTTGGCTCACAGGCAAACCTTTCTCAGTTTGAAAAACGGCCGCTATCCGAAGTCTGTCTCTTTCCATTTGGAAATTAAACTGTCAACCGAGCGATTACTTCCATTTCATGTCTAAACCTCTTGAGATTTTTGTCCTTGTCTCAGGAAGTCAGTCGAAAAATAACATTTCTAACTGGAAAAAAGATCCTCAGTTACAGATCTCTGTGAAACTGAAGCCAGCAGAGGGGCAACGTCTCAAAAAGTCAATACCATGAAGCATTTATAGATCAGGCCTTTTAGAGGAAAACGTCCTCTGCTTCCTGTGAAACAAAAGACATCAAATGCCAGCTTACTAACAACTCAGATTTCCTCATGTGCACATTTGGGTGTAAGAGTCTGCGTAGGGGTGTGTGCACACTGTGTGCGGAGTTTGTATCGATCCCTGTGTATCGGAGGAGCTGTCCTTTGTGGAAAAGAAGGGAAATTAAAGAAAAAGAATGAAACAGGAAGCGGAGAGGAAGATTGATGCAGCGGAGAATAGAAAGCACCAGTGAGGATGAGGGAGACGGAACTGGAGGGGCACAAATTCACGAGATACACACATTCACCCAGGTGGAGATTAAATGCGACTTTGTACATTTGCTTTCGTCTCTTTTTAATCTTTCACTTCCTCTCTGCTAACTGCATCCTCTTGTCAAATGTCATTTATGAAGAGACCGTTTCTATTTTGGACAGATTCACTCAAACCACACGGGCCTCTGCTCTCGCAGGCCTCATGTAAATTGAGCTGAATCTTTGGCTGTTGGAGTCAGTGTGTTTCATAATAAACAGCATTTGGGCACTAAGCTATTTAAGACAATGCTTTGCATTAGTGCCCATCCCTAACCTATCCCAGGGATGAGTCACCCTCAGCCAGTGGATGTGGTGTACCTTTGTTTATAAGTGATAGTGCATGCCATGGAAACTGAAAAAACACCAGGCTATGAAAAAAAGAACCAACAGTGCAACTAATGATACATCTTAGCTATTTGAGTACCAGATTTAACTTCTCCTGTAAAAATATGTCGTCTCACTCGTAACATTTCTTTCTTCTTATTCTTGCCGACACAAAGTTAATATATTTGTTACATAATTGTTGTATTTTATATTGATTCTTTTGATGTCATATAGGTATTCGGACATGAGATAAATAGGGTAGAAAAAGATGTCTTGACAAAAGAAAACAACAAAAAAAATCGACTGCTGCACACAATTTGCATTAATCCATGAACCAAAGTAAGGTTGTTCCACCCCAGCTAAGCTGCTGGTGTGGATGCAATTAGGAACTCATGGTCAGGTAAACACTTATCCAGCGCCTGCAGCAGATCCCATATTGTCATTAAGAAGTTACAGTCAGGATTTTCTGAGGAGGCGCATGGACAAAGCCAGGCCCCAATGCATCTTTCTTTCTCATGGAACAAAGAAAAGATGGAATGAGGACAGTTGCCTGCTAACTCTTAACTTTTTTAATATAATTTCATGTGCAATGAGGCAAGAGTTACCATGGATTTTAAGCACTAAATCTTTGAAAAATCGTCATTTTAAAAGCAGACACACAGCCAGTTCGATAAATGAAATTGATTAAGTTTAACACCACAAAATCAATACAAATAATTTAGAAATTCAAAAAATCCGGCATCGTCATTTAAAATTTAACAAATATCAAATGACTTCCTGAATGTCTGTGAGACTGGAAGCCCTCTGAAAAGAACTTTCCTTTAAACTCAGCCACAAACACCATCGCCAGGGAAGTGGACGGCTTTCCACGTCCCCTGTTTGGTGGACACATCTCTGAGCTTAAGAATGTACAGAGTTGTGGAGGCTGGAAGGCATTCATTAAAGACAGTCAGGAGGCACAGATCAATCCCTCCAAAGCAGAAAAGCACTCAACAGGTGGTGAATGCACACTAAATAAGCCAGCTACTTTTGGTACATAATCATATGGATAATGCATATTTAAGTCAATAAGCTGCAGGCAAATAAAATGCCGAAATGGAGAAGATTCCGTGAAAGATTGTTGTTGTTGGCTTTTAAATCAGATCCGTATCAAGTTAATCTCTTGGAACTGTGAAGAACTGGAAGTTTTCGTAAACCAAAACAAACAACCTCTCTTGATAAGGATTTCATGTGCCTCCACCAGTGGCTAGTTTGCTCTGCCAATGCCCATGATCATGATCTCCCTTACATCCACTCTAAGGCCGTAATACCCTTTTCCTTTAATTCAACAACTTTTGTGTCCACCGTGTGTCAGCATGAGGGCATTATTTTTGTTTGTTTTTCTTCTCCGAAGCGGCAGATTTGCCTTGGCCTGATGGATAACAGACAGCAGACAGGTCTCAGAATCCAGGCAGACTGTCAGGCATCGCCAATGGCCGTTGGATAAGGTCTTATCAGCTGCCAAGTGACGTCTATGATTCGTATTCAGGAACTGTAACTGTGAACAATACAGGGACGACTACAAAAACAGTCAATACACAGAAATATGAGCACATGATGTCAAAAAAGCTTTGTTCTCTTTTAATAGAATTCTGTTTAAATTGAAAGAGTTAGCAGGTTTTGAAACATGTCTTCATCTTCCTTCATCCATCCTATCGTAATCCTATCTTTTATTTCATCAGTCTCCCGCTTTCAGTGTGACACAACCACACCCAAAGAAATGAGAAACCCTCTTATGCCCCACCCTGTCCAGTCTGCCAAGTTACTGCCAACACCTCCCACAGACACACAAATACACACATATCCAAAAGCCTACACCACGATTTTTACAAAGAGGCCATAGACTCCCCTCATATATTGACATGCGTACCCACTCCCAAGCAACACTGCTCTCACACTCAATACATACACCCATGTCAGTGTCCTGAACCCACAAATGAGCGCGCACACACACACACACACACACACACACACACACAGTCACAGTTCAGTCTATTCTGATCTAATGTGATCATAGCAAATAAGCTCTGTGGTGGAGGCGAACCACAGTCTTTTCCTGCCAGTCCATGACATCACTGTAAGGGTGAAAAGCATTATGGTCCACAAAGTGGGGTGAGAGAACTGAGTGACAAGTGGTAACCATGGGAACTGTCAGTTTGGCTCTCTGTTGCCAGAACAACATGCAAGTTTCTCAGTGTGGCGAGTTAAAAGCTAATTTAAAAAAAAAAAAGGATAACAAATGCAGCTGCTGAGAAATAAAGACGTAGAACAGAATCACACACACACACGAGGAGATGCTCGCACACTCTTTGCTCACAGGGGTAAATTTACATAAACCCTCTAAATATGATAAAAGAATAACAGATTTCATTGTAGCAGCTCACTGCATGAGATCTAATCCTCCCATCTGAGTCAAAGGAAGATGATCTGAAGATGAAAGCATTTTAATCGAGGCACTCTACTTCTGCTCTCAGTGTGTTGCATCTGGATGCAGACACAGAGCACCAAAAGCTTCGTTCAGTGTATGAAAGCTAAACTCTTAAGTCTGGGTGTAAATGGGGGCAGGAAAAAGCTGCAGCGATATGAGGAAAAAAGAGATCAATATGGAAAGAGAGGCAACAGAACCACATGCGCGTCTTCTTACTCGTAACAGGGATTGGGACTCCTCTTTCGTGGCTCCGCCTTTCCCGTCCTGTGCTCCTCCTCCACCTCCACTCCCACCTCCTCCTCCGCTCGTGTACTGATGTGCTGAGATCTGGCTCTGCTTCTCTCCTCCTCCTCCTCCTCCACCCGTAGCAGATCCACCTTGTCTCCCTCCCCCGTACAGTTTGGTATCTCCCAAAAACGACTTGGTGTCTCCCAGGTAAACCAAACTTGGTGAGGCCACGCCTCTTTTCTGCTGTGAGGGGTCATGATTGGCTGTAACAAAAGACAGTGAGAGGGGAGAGGGGAAAAGAGAAGGACTCCCACTTCCTGCTCCTCTTTCAGGTCCCATTCGCTCCTTGGGCACCCAGAGTAAACCGTGGGCCTGATCGCCCCCTCTGTCTCCGGGTCCTCTCGACTCCCCAAGAACCCAGACTTTTTCCAGTTCTCTCTCTTTCTCCTCACGTCCTTCACTTTTCACCAGCCCACCAGTCTCCTCCCTGCCCCCTTCGGCCAATCGTCCCTCTGGCGGCGCAAGGGAGTAGAGGAGGCGTATGTCCCCCTTGCTCTCCTCCTTGATGGCTAAGGTGGAAGGAGCTGAGCAGCCATTGGAGGAGAGCGTGAGCGAAGGTGTCAGCGAAGTGGGCAGCGACCCCAATGACGGAGAGGAGTCGTGACAGTGGGTGGAGTTAAAATGGTCGAGGAGGGCGGACGAATCGGGAGCCGTGAAGTCACAGTGTCGGCAGCGGCAGCACGCATGGACACGCCTGCACAGAGAGATAACGTTTTTTTTTATCAGGATGAATGAATTTACTCACAGTGTAGATCTGATGGTGTGTGAAGATAAGCAATCTCATAACGTTACAAGGCAACTGGTCATGTGATTTTTTTTTTTCAAGTAAGTCCTTAAAACACATCTTGAGTCGCGCTGAAGTTATACTGAAATTTAAATGTCCCTGAAAGCACCACTCAACAATAAAAGATATAACATTGTATTTCCTCGTTAAGGCATTGTTAAGCGGGTCATTACATTTGTTCATCTAGAATATAAAAGGCACTCATTTCCTCAGTTTGATGGTGATTTTGCTCATGCTAGGAAAAACTCAAAGTGCAAGCTCATATTTACTGTGAGCACTCAGGCTGAGTTTCACAGAGCTTGTGGCCAACAAGTGACTCAGTGTTCGGCGACATCACGGTGAATTACTTAGGAAAGGTTAGGAACATAAATGAATCTGAATGACAAGTACTGAATCACCCATCAACAAACCACCTTCATTTCCTGTTGGCAATGCCCACAACGCCCATACATCCAGGACATGACATGAGAGGTTTTCTCCTGGCTCAGGAAACAGTTGTGGTGCTTCTTGTGCGGGCCAACAAGCAAAATCAATAAACCATCTACAACATAAACTTGGACTGCTGCTCGCAGTGGCCTTTGGTGGGCAGCTAATTTACATTTCCATTATATGAGCAATACTAACAAGCAGCTGTCACGCACTATACATACATGAATCTCATTTTTTCAATGAACAATAAAACTGCATGTTATTGCCCTTTTTGGGATTATCACATAGTCTGTGTTTATGCTAAAAATTAGATTTTAATTGGCTTTACACATTATTTTTGCAATGGAATGAAATCAAATAAAAAATGGTTAATTTATCCCTTAGAGAAATTATGTAACTTGCAAGCATGTTAGCATGGAAATTAATCATGTTCCCTTGTCAAGACAGTCATTTTGGCAGATGAGTCATGTTGATTTGCTCTCTGCTTCCACTTTGAGAGAACTGTCATCCAACAGTAATAATCTGCACAGATTGTACCATATGTGGCTTTTTCTCACCAGTGGCTTCTTATTGCTCCACTGCAGCAGTGCAACTGAGTGCAACAGTTTGGTTTCACAACAAATAAAAAGGCATTCAGCCATGGGCAGGTTGAGAATACACCCAAATGCAACAAAGGAAATTATACTAAAACTTTTTTCCCCCTTTCTTTACTATATGACTTGAAAGAACTCTCCAGTGGGTCAAAAGGGTGTGAATATTCATAGCAATTTGTAAAAGCATGCGAGTGAAAAGGTCTACCTTACATTTAGTCGACTAAAATTGCCTCCAGATGTAGAACAAAGACAAAGAGGCTTCTGTCTGTCATCAGCATATACACGCCACACGAGCACGCATTCTGACTCATTCACTCACTTCCCTGGTGTGTCACCGTTCTTCCCTGCACACACATTTATGATAAATGAGTGTTATATTACTCCCCCTGCACACAAAGTATTTCAACCCAACTTACCCCTGAAAACTGTATCCAGCAGTGTTTTTGTCCCTTGGTTCCGTGCCCAGAGGAAAAAGGTAATATATCGCTGGTTTCAGCATCAAATAATTGAGTTAATTTTTTAAAAAAGGTATTTAACCTTCAAATAGATCGTGCTTCTATCACCTGTTACCTTTTGTTCAAAGCTCAATTTCTCGTCCAAATTCTTTTGCAAGTATACATATCAACAGTAAGAGATGATCTCTAGAAGAACGACAAATGCAAAAGATTTCAAAAGAGACGCATAGCCCCGGTTCTCAATACCTCCAATTATATTTTGGGTCTTATCTCAATGACGCTATAGTGACGCTGATGCTTTAGCTTGATTAATTTTCTTTGCGAAGGTCTCCTTTTGCATTATAAAGCAGACCACCATGTCACATTTCATCTGCATACCATACACCGATGCAGTGGAGTCTTTCTGATAGCAGCTCCATTGACTGAGCAGCTACTTCACACCCATCGTCAAAGCCTTACACTAAAGGATCTTAAATAATTCACACTCCTTGTGTCTAACACGTGAAAATAGTGCAGGTTATCACATCATATCAGTTCATGTAAAGGTTTGAGAGTAACCTGTCCATGTTTGCGGGAATGTGAGCGCTAACTAACAGGTTAGCATTACCGCTAAAGGGGTTTACCACAATGTTCCCCAGCTAAACTGACGCACCTTCTCAGTCAGCACAAAATACCCGAGAGTCACATCGAGTAAGCGTGTGTAGGTGTTCAAAGTATTTCTGCACCCTGATAGGAATGTTTCTTTTTTTTTTTAGTTGACAAGGACATTTTTTTTCTTTGTCAGACCATGGTCCTCTGCTTTGAACACCACATGATTAAATTCTGTATTTTGTTGTTTAAAACAGCTCTCCTTAGCTTTGGGTTATTTCACTGGTAGTGTGAAGCTTTCTGGCTTTATTTCACTTTGATTTGATTTCAGCACCAAGATTCCGAGCTTAGATTTGGTTAAGGACGCGAGTGGACTGTTAAGTCCCCCCCAAACTCTGCTTTGTCACCCTCTCTCCCTCCTCTCCTGTCCGACTTTCTTTCATACTCTTTCTCCCTGCCATTCTTCATTTCTTTCCCTTTTCTCTTAATCTTAACCCTCTGTTCTCTCTTCCTCCATCATACACTCTGTTTTCACCCTCAAACGATGCAAGCTTTTAAGTCTTTCGCTCGTTTGTGACAGAGAGCTGCAAGGACTTTGTCAGCCTGTTGTGTGCGTAGGACGGGAAACTTCTCTGTGTGAGTTTTGTAATGAGCAAACACCAAGAAGGATTTCAATTGCGCAGTCCAGAAAAGATTTTAAATGCCGCACAATGTCACAACTACCTCAGGTTCTGTGTATCTCTCTCTGGATCAATGACGTATTCAGCCCCAACTTTCTCACACCACTCCTCTGACTTTCCCACCCTAATTCACTCGAGCTTTCTCTATCATTTGCAGGCTCTGTCATTGACACACCAGAGAACATGTGTGTCTGTGTCTGTGTGTGTTTCTCTGTCTGTGTCGTCAACAAATTGGCTCTGGAGCCTGGTCTGTCCTGTTCTGACTTATAGGGAGCTGCAAAGCCAGGCGTATGCCTCTCTTTCTTAAGCAGGTAACCACATTCACGAATGTGTGCAACCATTTAATCATTCGTAAGCCCACCTGGGTTTTTTGTTTTGCACAGACACACACACACACACACACATAAAAGACAAATAAGGAAATGTCAGCACTGCTTAAAGTTTTCTTTTTCTTTAACATTTAGCAAGTAAAAGAGGAAGGCTAAGGGGAGCTCTTTTTGATTTAGTCGTGGAAGACGGATCAAAACCCCCACTTTTGTCTAAGTAAGAGTCTGGGATTCACTTGTCATTATGAGGCAATGACTTGGCTCCAGTAGTCAGCTGAGGTTTGTGGATGTTGGTTTCCAAAGTGACGATAAAAGACATTTATCACAGAGAACATCAGTGTGTATGTGGAACTCAGTGAGGAACACTTCAACACCAGAGGGGTTGAAGCTTCAACCATCAATCCAACCGAGGAGCCGCCACCAGAAAACGCCTGGTGTGAAAAAATACATACTGAGAGCTGCTCATTTATGATCAAATCACACAAGACGCGCATTAAATCCTAATGTGAACACACTGTTAACCTGTTCCGATGGAAGGAAAACAAAAGTGACTAATTGAGATAGGTGATGTTCTAGTGAAGGAAAGGATGCCAAGTGAAAAGGCATCTGGACCAAACACAGAAAGTCGATTAAGCTCATGGCTCTCCGTGAGATTTCTGGCACAATTTCACCATCATCCTTCCATGTTTTCATGTGTTGAGCACAAGTAGCAGAAGAAGAATTATTTCTATTTTTGGAAGCATCATCACAGACGCAAATGTGGAGGCTACGTGGTTTTAAGCTCACCTGTAGTGTCTAAAAATCTCTTCTTCCACTTCCGTGATGAAGTGACACTTCGTACATGAATACTCCCTCTCTCCTGCCCCACCCTTCCCTCCATCCTTCTCCTCCCCTGCCTCCTCCTCAGCCTTGACGTGTGGGAGAGCTCCTTTAAGGTTGATGAGGGTGTGGCAGCTTTCATAATGTTGCAGCAACACGTCGATGTCAGTGTTGGCAAATGCACACTGGTCGCATAGGTGGGTGACACCTAGAGAAGCGAGACACATCAGAAGTTAGTAATTCAGAGGGGGATCCGTGCTGCCAAAGAAGCCCCAAAATCAGCTCTGCCTCACGCCATCTCTTACAGTCGGGTAAAGCTGGTGGTTCGCAGCTAAACACGACAGTTTGAAAGAAATGACGGCCATATGCTGTTCATTTGCTCAGCAGTGAACTGTTGTTTTAAATACCTTGTGTGACAACAGGATGCGCAGGGTTAGAGGGGTGAAAGGTGGAACCTGAAATCACACCGGGGTCACCTCTCGGGTTAGGAGGGTTCACACTGGGTGAGGTGGTGCTGGCAGGTTTTGAACTGATGACATCCTGCTGTTTGGCGGACTGCGGGAACTTTGAACAGCATTTTGGGCAGGTGGACTTCCGACAAGCAAACGGGTGGGAGACCTATTGGGAAAGACACACAGTTTAGTCAAAAAGTTGTTTGAATTGATTTATTAGTGGATGTCAGAAATACCTGATTTATTCTGCATTATGAACAAAAGTCTACATTGTTAAACATCTTTTCTGCATTTTTAGCACTTGCAAAGGCACTGTTTGGCAGCTAGCATAAAGGAGGGCAGGAGCCGCGTGTGGGTAGATTGGGGGAAGCAAGGGAATTTAAATTAAGCAGGAAATTGGAACAATTAACTCCACGCTCATTCATATATTACATTTTATTTTCATGCGGTTGCAAAAAGCCAATTTTTCGCCACTAATTGCAAAGTAAACACCTTAAAAAAAAGACACAAATTACCATTTCAATAATTCATTAATCTCACCTCCCCCAGGTGTTTATTTGGCTGACAGAGCCCCTGAGGACAATACATGCAGTGCTGAATGCAGCAGCGGTGAATGGAGTGGTTGTGCTGGTAGTGCAGCAGCAACGGAGCCACCACGATCACATCCGCACTGTGGGCCATTGAATAACGGAAGTCGCACAGCTGACAGTTGTAGCTGGTCACAACTGCTTCTGAGTCGCTGTTGTTTGGGTCTCCTAGGTGCAGAGAAAAAAAAGAAAACCCGCATAAAACCATGTAGTTCCTGGCCTCACGACAAAAGACAAAGGTAGAAAGTCAAATGAGGGCATCTGTTTTTGACGCTAAAGCAAACAAATCCCTGAAGTAGTGTCAGAGTGTTGCACCATTCAACCAAAATTCCTTCATTTTTATTACCTTGGCTGGTGCTGGACAGGTTGGACAGCTGATCTTTGCGACTTTTTGATGCGATATGTTCTCGGTCTCCATCTCTTTTCACCCTTCTTTCTCTTTCTCTGTCCATCCCAGCGGGAAAAGAGCTGTTTGGGCTCACAGCGCCGCCCCTGCTCATTCGGTGTCTCTGTTCGTAGTGCTCTAAAAGCTTCGTCGAGCCTCCCGAGCACTCACTACTCCAGCTGCAGAATTTACACCAGTAATATGCCTGCACGGCTCCTAGGCTGGTCTCCCCCGTCCAGCCGGCTGGGTCCGAACAGGCTCTGACCGGGAGGAAGTACCCCACCAGGGAGTCGTCCTCGGCTCTCACTGCCACCCGCTCGGCCCCGTCCAGGATCTGACTCCGCCCCTTCAGCTGGCTGTCGTGGGTTGTCAGATTGTTGGTGGCTAGCAGGGGGGTGGTCGGCGGGGTTTTGACTTTGTTGGGGTGCGAGGACAAGAAATGTTGCTCCAGTTCCAAAGAGTTGCTTCCCATGTACGTGAAGTTGCAGAACTTGCAGCGGAAGTACTTAGTGTTCCCCTGACAATCCGAAGTCTTACGGCCAATTCCGATCAGAGTGCCGCCCAACGTCACCTGGGGAAGAGCAGATAAGAGTAAGACAAAGCTTTCAGAAAGAAATATCTTTCTGTAAACAAATAATTACCGCACAGTTTAGTAGATCTATTAACAAGATCATTTACTGAGCTCATACTGATAGCTGATAGTAGCAGAGTCCACTTGTGGCCTATTTGTTATTGCACACTCCTAATTATATTCATTAGCACATATTGGAAGCTCATTGTGTCTTGATTATATGAGAGATCTGGATGGACTAAGCATTAACAACATAGCATTTAGTCCTGCTTATAATTGCATTAAAAAAACGTGTAAACAGTGCTGTCGTTTGTTTTCACATTAAGTTACATATACAGCTAGAACATGTTTGCCCTCGAGGAAAAAAGTAGTACATGAGAAAAGGTACATCCAATGAAAACATAAAAAATGTAATGGTCGTTTCATATCAAAATTTATGGGATAACATTTACTTTCTTTTGGTGTTAATTAGCTATAGCAAGTGGAAGAGAAAATTCTATTTGGGTTACCTAAACACATTTTCAAAATGATACAATTCAGTCACTCAGACACTCCACCAAATGAGGGCAGGACAACAGTCATTTATATGTGCGACCTTAAATCAACAACACTACGATTATTACAGCACCTTATCTGCTCTGATATGGACCAAACAAAAAAGAGGAAGGACGCCACATCCCAAGAGGGGAAGCAATGAAACAGATAAAGGGCAAAACGGAAAAACTGAGGGAAGTGTGTAAGTGGGCAGAAAAAAAAAGTGAGATGGATGAAAAGCAAACTAATCACTTTGCAGAAAAAAAAATTCAACAGAGTCAAAAAGAGTTAGCAATGAAAGACGGAGAAGTTAGAGAAAAGATAGAGATGTATGTTAACAGAGAAAAACGGAGAGGAAAGATATGAAAGGGAAAGTAAATATATTTCTGAGAGCCGTCTCATTACACTTTCTAACAGTTGGTTCTAACCACTGCTCCTCTGCCTCTCGCTTCCAAGTCTCCTTCCCTGCTCCTCCTTCTCTCATCTCAACTTTTCCTCTCCTCTCCTCCCATTGGTTGAAAGAGAGTCTCGTCTCAGCAAATGACAACATGGAATTTTCCAAACGTGGGCGGGAGACAGAAAAATTAAGTGAGGGAAGGAGAGAATAGACTCCTTTCATTCGATTTTTTTCATATTTTCACTTTTTTTTCGGCACAATGATGATTTAAGCCCACTGGATTTTCTATTTCTGACTCTGTGTGTCTGTGTGTGCGAGCGTGGGTGCTCTCTCATCTATGGCTGTGTGTTTCTGTGGTCATTACGTGACTTACAGCTGGCTCAAATGAAATAAAGTAATGGACTATTCCACACACATACATCTATTACATCTAAACCTTTTGCACAAAAAACCTTCCAGTTTATTTTCACATGGTTTAAACCTAATCCTTGACCCAGATGTTGCTCACACTGTAATAGCACCCACATAAAAAAAGACAAATATGGAAATTACTAATGATGATAAAAAGGCTTATTTTCAAAGCACGCGCTTTGGACTGAAAATAAATCCACAGCACAAGTTAACAGGTGTTTTGTTAACTCCCTCATTAGACACAATTTTGGAAATTAATGAGAATACTTGAAGTCAAATAAGGTTCATGTTTAATTCTAATTGAGTAAAAAAAATTCAAATTTGGTTAAAAAAATGTGGGCACGTGATAAGGCTTGACTTTTAAAGTGTTTGGCACCCTCTTAAAACTACGCGCTATGGAGTAAAACAAAACAAATAGAGGAATTACAGGCCTGCATGCAGACAGATGTCAATTACAACACTAACTTTTAAAGAATATGTGTTTATTTCAAGAGCATGTTCAAGGAATTCTGGAATTCAAATGAAAGCTGTAACACCGAAACAGGGGTTAATAGCAGCATTCATATCCATCCAGCTTAAAAGAGCTAGTGTCCAGTAGAGTCCGTCCATGAATGGTGCCCATAGGAAGCATTCAAAATGCCATAACCTATGATCATAAAGAGTTTCAAACAACAGAAAAAAGAAAATCTGATGTGTTAAAGCTTCTTTCTAATGCTTCACTGTTTATTACTGGTAGGAAAAGCAAATCAGTGTTGAATGAAGGTGTTGTTGTTTTTTTCTACCTAGTCGACAGCAGCTGATTTCACTGATTGGTACCCCTTGATTTAAAGTGCAACAAAATGACAGAGGGCATCCCTAAATCCTGATTGATTGGCTAATCTGTTTGCGTCAAGGCCACATGTGAAAACTGCAGTGAGTTACTTAATATGCTGTGCTCCAATATGATTACAAAGGACGGTAACATTTCTATAGTAGAGGGAATTAGCTAACCTTCATCCTCATTAACCTACATTTTCATTATGAGAACTCCAACCAGATCTTTGTCCTTCTTATAAAAAATTACAATGTAGAAGACGAGCACGGCATTGACATCAATCAGCTTCTGTGTGGTTTTTCACAGATACGATGATACAGTGAGAAACTTAGGAGGCAGACAGCGTTCCTGTCCTTAAGTCTGTAATTACACACACCTTTAGCCTGTTCTCCAGATGTGCTAACTGTCTACCCTTTTGTGTCACTCCTTCCACCAAAATTAAGTCCATAAAGTTTTAGAACTTTCAGCGCCATGCTTCTTTTTCTAAACAACTTAGCTGTTGTTGGAAAAGAGCTGCAGCTTAATCAACACAATAAATGACTCTATTGAGTTCTGTGGCCCAGCTCGCAGACTTCTGCTCACAATTAACTGTTAACTGAGTTTGCTGTTGTTCATCTTAGGTTTGATTAATGGGAATGATTAATGAGCAAAATATTTCTGACAGACGGTGGGCACGGTGCCTGATGGTGCCCTATCAATGGAGTCTCGCTCTTTCTCTGTTATTGATGACTGAACGTGAGAAAACAACAACATCAGCAAAATAAACCACTTTGCTTGTTTCCTAAATGCAGCTGATTAATGTTTGGCCTATCCTCATATCTCCTTACTAATTTCCCTTTAACTAATACTTTTATAATGATAAAAAGAACATGTAAAAATGCAACTACCAGTTAAAGCAGAGTGGATTTGCACTCCTCAGTGTTACATATGGGATCATAAAATGTTCTACTGCTCTCTTGGATGTCCTGTGTATCCGGTGGGCTAGCTGGCTAATCGACAAACAAAAATCCAGATGAGTGCCATTACAGCAACAAGCATGGTGACAAAAAGACCGGTTTTATTACCTCACAACACATAATTTTGCAAATTCCCTCAAGAATTCATCAGTATTCTGGAAAAAAAAAACACTTGGTGGCAGTTTTATTTCTTTTTGTGACCCTTTAAATTTGACTGATATACAGTTATGTGCAGAAAACAATTGTCATATACTGTAGATCTTTATCCCCTGGATCTGTCATTCTCGAGCACCACCTACCTGTACGTCATAAGTGCCGTTCATCATAATTGTCCTGTGCTGCTGGTTTTGTGCATCAGGTCTCGTCTTCCCCACTTCTTTGGTTTGGCTCCTCTGTCCCTGCCCCGCTGGCGAGTCTGACATCAAAGAAATAACACGGGTTCACACTGAGAGGAGCAGATAAACTTCCAGAGGCACAGACAGCTGAGGACAAGTGACGGGAAAGCTGTTGGATCAACCGACTAAAAAAAAAACTGTTGTTGAAAGCAACCCTCAGCTTTTTGAGAAGCCAACTTACCACGAACCATTACAAATATCTACATTCCAATGAGAGAGAGACCTTTCTAAGACAAGCTACTGCTGGATTTTTATCTGGACTTCTGTCATGAGCTCTATCTGTGACGTCCACTTTGTGGAACGGTTAAAACTACTGCCTCGAGGGGAGAGGGCTGTGGGTCTGATCAACAGCGTCAGGAATGAGATTCGCTGACTGTTGATCTGGGATCCTCTAACAGCTTTTGCGTGGACTGATAACTTCATGGTTTAAAAGGCCTCAACATGAGTCAGAGCACACTTTAAACAGACAGCTAGTTACCTAGATTTGTGTGTTGGGGAGCCATGTTGTGGAGGGCCAGGATGTGTGTGTCAAGGGCAGCATCCTGTCGTGTGCGGTTGTGCAGACCCAGGTGATACTTCCTAAAGTGCTTCACCAGGTCAGCGGGGTCGTTTCCGTAGTAACCGTAACCACACACATTGCACTTGAAGTCCTGGAGTTTAGGAGAAGGGCTGGAGGGCAGTGGAGGGGTGTCAGTAGGCGACTCCTCCCCTCCTTCCTGCCGGGATAGAAGGAGTGGGGCAGACGGGAGAGGAGGAGTGAGATGATCTGCCTCCCTTCTGTCTCTGCGGCTCCTCTCTCCCTCCTCCGCTCCCTTCTCCCCGTCCTCAGGCTCCGACTGACTCTCGGCTCTCTCTGCCAAAGCTGCTCCTACTGGTTTTGACCTGTCTGCTCCTCCTCTCCTGCCCCCTCGCTCCTCATTACTGTAGCGATCACCGACAGATGAGGGCGAGACAGATGAGGAGATGCACTCACTTTCTCCCTCCTCCTCTTGCTCCTCATCCCCTCTGCTGCGTTCAGAAGCTTCAGGCTCGGAGGGGCGATTTATCCGGTCAGCTTCTGCTCCTACTCTCTCGTCTTCCTCTCCTTCTTCTTCTTCTTCTCCTCCTGTTGGCCTCTTCCCCTCTTCCTCCTCTTCCTCCTCACCTCCCACACTCCGGATAGGGGGATTCTTCTTCCTAACCATCTCTGAAAAGGTGACAAGAGACAAAAAATGCTTTTCTTTAATACAAATTCTGCAGATTCATGTGTTTACTTAAATTTGGGGACAAAGCAAAGAAAGTTTGCTTTAATACAAACAGCTACTTTTTTAGAAAAAAATGAGAAAAGATCAGCTTTGCTTCAATTCAAAAACTTTGAAAGCTGTGCTTATTCTCTATCACAAATCCTGTAAAAAAAATAATAAAAAATTGAATGCAGACATGATAAAGGATCATCTCAGCCATGAGAAACGTTCCACTGTGGCGTACATGAGATGGAACGTCCATCTAACACAGACCCGACGAGCTGTTTTCCCCCTCAAACTTTATGAAAACCATCCATGAGAATCTTCAGCACGTGACCACATCAAAATAAAAACCATATCAGAGAGGCAGCGAGGGGCGGAGAGGGTGAGGCGCAGAGACACTGGGGTCGGGGGGGTGCAGCCGTAGGAGAGAGACAGGGAGAATGGCTAACACAACACCACATCAAACCGAACACCCCGTATCAGAAAGATGGATGAGGGAGTCTGCAGACGGCAATTCATCCCCTCCAGCAGTCCAAATTTCTCTTATTTCGCAACCCTTTCTGTTTCCTTTCATTTATTTCCGAGCTCACCGACTACACCCGTTTTCATCTCTTTCTCCACCTGCATAGCCACAACTGTCTCCATTTCTTCTCTTTGGTTCTTTTCTCTTTCACTCTGCTTTTCATTCTCATTCAAGACCTCATTTTACTTCCCCCTGTCCCTGCTTTTTTTCCTCTTACATCTCAACTTCTCATCGTTTTCTTGAATTTCTTGCGACCACACTCCCTTTTAAAGCTCCCAATACGCAACTGATTAAAAAAAAGAGCGTCAAGGCGCTTTTCCGTTCGTTTTCGTCCAACCTCCTGTTCTCTATCACCTCGTTTCACAAGCAAGGACTGTAACAGTAATTGAAGTGATTCCATCAATATTTTTCTTACTTCTGCTATGTTCCCTTTCTCCCAACACTCCGCCCCCTTATAATCACTTTGCAAAGCCATCAAATAACCACCCATGTGTTTCATGTTAAACCATAATCTTTCTTTTGTTCAAAAAGAGAACAATTGTGGTTGCACTGTTCACAACAGTCGTGACAGAGAGGGGCAACATGTGTTTTTTGCGAGGCCTCGTGTACGCGCGAGTGTGTTTATTTGTGGTCGCTCGGTTCATATTCGGTCGTAAACACAGTCAACCCGATGACCCATATTCTACTTTTGAATGTGTGCTCGCTTGATTGTAAACAGAGTCGAGCCCAACAGACGCCCGATAGACGCCAATACTGATCACTTTTAGATCAATGCAATATGAGGGGGGGAGACAGTGAGTGTCACTGAGTGTGAGTAATGCCTGTTTGATGATCTGCCTGCAGGAGAAGATAGCATGTGTGCAAAGCTAAGAGGAGCTCTGTACTAGCCAAACCCTGGTTGTTATTTACCGGTACGGAGCAGCAAGCGTTTTAAGCATGAGAGTCTGGACACTTCCAAAGAAAAGAAGCGAAAGGGGAATGCACTTGAAAGCCCGTAATCAGATGACCATAAACAAACACATGCAGATACACATAAACAGATTAAAAAGGCTGGTATTTGAGCAGCCCTGTAATGTTAAGAGGATTAGAAAACGAGAAGAGAAAGGGCAGAAAGAGAGCAATAGCGGCTGCTGCTGTTGAATTCAATTTTCTCTCTGTGGCCTTTGTAGTATTTTACAATTTTCTCTCCCTCTTTCTCTCTACCATACAACTATTAAAATAAAGCAATTTATGTCTGCAGAGGCCCACGCCTAGACCAGCCCTGGCACTCGCTTCATATGTGTGTGCGTAGCAGGGAGTGAGCGCGGGGAGCAGAGGAAAATCTCATCTGATGTTCACCACACCCAGTCAGAATTCATCATTCACTTACGCGCACACACACACACGCAGTGGAAAACTACAGTAGGTTGTGGTAAAGCGATGAGGCTGAAATCCCGTCCCGAGAAGCACAGACTGACCTTAATGTGTTTCCATCTGCCCCGTGTGCCTGCAGTGGGGACTCTGAAAAGTTCATAAACGCAATAATGATGGCAATAATTAGATTTATGAATGATTTTAGTGGGGCGTGAAATCAATACAACAGGAAGTGGTAAGAATATTACTATCATATAACATCTGTTGATTGTGGGATCTTTTTTTTTTTAGTGGGGGGGGGCATACTTAGGATGCACTTGCATGAGGGCAGGAGGAAGAATGCGTTGAGCGGCGGGAGTATGTTTTGGAGTGTGCGCATCTGTACATCTGTTCCTCAACGTTGCAGTGCAGCCTTTGTGTGCTTGGGGCTGTATACACAGACTGGAGCCATTACTATCAACTACAATTAGGTACAACACACTACAACGTGCTGCATAACTTGTGCTACTAGCAACAATTACCCCTCGTACACCACAATGGCCCCGACACCACAGCGTAGACAAATGTGACAGCTAATCATTTCCATCAACGACAATTAGCCCCCAACACATGTGAGGCTTTTATCTGAAATTGCCAATAATGGTCCGGAGATAGCAGCAGGGAGGTAGATTTCAGTGGTAGGTAGCATACTCGGTAAGTCAGAGCACTAAACTTCAGGATTTCATCTTCCTAAACCGGCAGGATTTCTGTGAAAAGTAAGAAAAGGTTTGTGATCCGAGCAACTTGATTAAAGGCTGCAAAGTTTTTACAGCAGCTGCCAGAGTGTAAATCATGTTTGAATTTAAATAACATATTCAGATATTTTTTTATGTCAGCCCAACCCTCCGTTTTTAAGAAGACGGGTCCCTGTATCTGGTGCTGCATGTTTCAGATCTCTCATTACTGGAAATGACAGTAGTTTTGATGTTTTTCCTCTTAACTCCTACTCTTACTGGTCCCTCCACTGTCCCCATCCTGAAAAATCAGTCTTTAGTTTCTGTGCAAACGGAACAGAACCAAAATGATTATCAACCATTTTGTGTCAAATCAGTCACCTCATTTAAACAGAATGAACATAATCCTCACATATCCATAAAGAGGTCTGTAAGATACATGCTGTTGTGCTTTAAAAAACACACACAAAAAAAACAAGTGACTCAAACTTCCCCACACATTGTGTGCGGCATCACTGAGTAAAACCAGTTTCTCATTACGCACCTTATAAGAAACCAGAGCATGAGGTTTTCTCATTTAGAGAACAATGTTAGATGTCACTAATGGAGAAAAACTGATTACTCCAACATCTTCACCACTTCACCCAGTGACTCCGAGCTAATTCTCTAAATGCATATTATTGAGTCACAGTAATGGATGGCTTTGATACTGACTCTCCACACATCCACACACTCCTGCTGCCTCCAGATATCGCTGCTCTCCCCCCCCTTCCCGTGAGACCGCTGCGGTTGGCATCTCTTGTCTTTCATAAACACAGGATTAATGTGCAACGCAGGAAAAAAATGGTTAGGGAAAGGTCCCGTTGAGCAGATAGTCTCTTTCTGTTACTCTGTGAGTGTTCCTTTATCTGTAGAAATTTGCCTTCACTCTGTTGCTTTAACGCTGAATTTGTTGTACTATTATTTTCAGGGGATGTTGAAAAGATACATTCACCTAAGTAAAGTAAAGCACAGAGAAGGGTGAAATGACAACCAAATATAACAGTCTTCATGACGGGTAGTGAAAAAGAAAGAAGTTAGAAAGACACAGAAAAAGCTAATTTAAAGATTTTTTTTTGTATAAACTAATTTTACAGTCAAAAGAAAACAGTCCAGGTTGACTGACAAAATTAAACAGGTTTCTCAGACATTTATTCAAAAATATTTGGAGGATACTGCAGACAAATGAGCCATCGACGGTGACCAGGCACGCAGCACAGGAAGAGGAAAGCTGGCTGATGGGATTTCTGTTTTGTGGGTGACTAGTTAGAATTTGGAATTGATTTTTACAGAGGCGGGAGTCTAATTGAAGGTAGAGAGGAGGCACAAGAGAGAAACAGAAGGCGGAAACAGACTCCACCTGCCATTTTCAGACTTTGGGCGGACTGGTAGGCCCCTAATCAATGCCAGAATCACTACTCGCAAGCACACAAACACACACCCATCATCTGCTCTGTACCAGGGGCCCAATTCACTCCTGCCATGCGTCAAGTAAATCACACACATACGCATACTGACACACACTGACTCATATGCAGACACACTCTCTGAAAGTGCACGACTCATTTGTAATGGGGTAAGAGCATGCAAAATGTACCATCTTAAATGTCAAACTTAATCAAAGGTTCATATTTCAATACCTCTCCTTCTCATTTAGAGCCTCCCTCCCTCCTTTTTCTGACTTTTTCAATGGTTTTTCTGATTTTTTGTCACACACGAGCTGACACTGTGAGCCCACCACATCCGTCCTCTCGCTATCGGCCCATCTTTCATCGACCGCTCTCTCTATCAATTATTTCTTTCCCGTCCTTATGGCGGGTCTGTGGACTTGCCTCCTCCCTTTTCCCAGCATGAGCATTGTTGTGTGTTTGTGTGTTTGAACTGTCAGTAATAGTGGAAGAGACGTACATAAATACACCCCATTTTAACAATTAAGTGTCATGTTGAGAATACCTGAAAGCAAAGATCAACAAACAAACTGGACCGCAAAACGTTCCATTATCCTTCCAGATGATGGGGAACAAGTCCAGCCCCCCCCATCAAACAAACTTTATTAAAAGTCTATTAGTCTGACCTCGTATAACTACTCTGGATTACTGCACCAGACAGGGCCTGGGAAGCTCTGAATTGTGCGTGTCTAATACTCTGTAGGAGGGCAGTCTAAACCCTTCAGGGAGTCCACGGGGAACACTGGTGTGCAACACAGGCAAACAAGAGCACAAAACTGTACGGGCTGGAGTTGTTTACCGAGCATTTGGAGTTTTAAACCGGCATTCAGACATCCCTCACAGGCGACAGAGAGAAGAGAGCACATCTGTAACAGTCAGGTCGTCGACCGTATTAAGCACAAGGTCTGAATTCAAGCCTTTAAGCTCAATTAACAACTCACACACACACACACGCTTATTCGAAAAGATGAAATAAAAAAATATCTTGAGGTGGCAGAAACTCAACCTAATTAGGAAACTTTTCCCACTGTGAGTCACTCAGCGTGACACACACCTGCACAGGCAAATATGAAAGCCCCACACGATTAGCCCATGGTCAATAAAAATCCATTTTGAGGATTGTGTGCTGGCTTTTACGAGGGCTATAAAGACCGGTTACGCATTCCCGTGAAGGGATCTGTATGAATATATTAGGTTGTCCACTTGTTCAAGTCAAATATCTGGAGGTTAGCAGGTTAGAATGGAATGAAAGACTGTGAATGCTCATTACTACCCACAAATCCCTGCCAAAGCATTGTTGGTCCTTTGTCCAATAGGACCTTAAATGGTGCTGAAGTAAATCAGCATCGTGCACACACACACACAGATGGAGGCTGCGAAAAGTCTCCATCCAAAACACACAGCAGTGACATTTTATTTAATTGACACCAACAGTTATACACTTTCCTTTGTACATTAAGGAGTCGTGTGTTCACATCTGTTTGGATTTCTGGGCTGGCTTGGCATTTTCTGATGCTTAGGTGAAATAATGAAATACAATACACACACACACACACAAGTGAAGACTGTATATCTCCTCTGCTATTTCAATAATCTGTGACCTGAGAGTTTATAAGACTCAATAGTCTGGCCTCTGGAATGGCTGTCTGGATTTTAACTTTATACACACACACACACACATGCAGACACAGGTCCCCTGCTATGGTCCTTAGAGCATACTCTGTCTGTGTGTGATTGTGTGTGGGGAGAATACCATGTGTGTGTGGTCACGTCTTAGAAAGCTGCTTTAAAACGTTTTTTTTTTCGGCCTCTCGTTCTCATGGCGGGTGATGATGTCACCTTTGCCATCTTTGTGACGGCCAAACTTCAGTCGGTAGCAAACTGCATTGTGTGTTCTGCGAGTAAATGATCATCCGTCACAAGAGGCCAAGTTTAACACATTAATGGAAAACACACACACACTCAGTCCAGGACTGCAAGGAGTGTGTGCAATTAATTACTGTAAACTGTCTGCCAGGAGACAAAGTCTGGCAAAGAGAGGGACAAAAATGGACGTGAAGGGAAAACACATGTCAACAGAGAGAGCTTTATAGGTTTGTGTTACCAGGAATGCGGCTCACAGAGATCAGTAATATCAGTTTGAATATATGGATGTTTTATATCTATAAAAAATAGTTGAATCATGTTGCTCTATCAGGGAATCCATTACACTATAATTTATCCTTCCCAAATAACGAATGATGATGATGATAATAATAATAATCACGATAGATATTTTTAACATAATCACATTAAAAGATGACTTCCTGCTCTGGCATGAAGAAGAAAAACTTCAATAATGCGTAGATGATTCCGCCTACCTGAAATATTTTAGTGAGCTCCGAATGATAATCATTAGCTTCAAGTTGTTCAAATCAATGAGGATCATTTTAAATCAAGCAGCTGTTGAAATAACTCAGTTAGTCTGAATAACACATCATCCATCATCTGGTGGAAGATATGGTCAGAAGTGAGGACGAATCAGAAACTAAGATGAAAGTCAGCTGCTTTCTGACTTGAACGTTATCAGAGTGTGTTAGCAGCCACGTGCTCCTCTTCTGCATCTGGACAATGTTCAAAATGCTGCTGTGAGAGCTGCCGGCCTCCACAGGCGTTGACGGGATATCTTAGATGGGAGAGATTGTAACCGTTTTGAAAAAACTGGTGAACGTGTGCACACCTGAAAAGAACAAAGCGACGGAAATGGCAGGTTGGTCAATCGGTCTGTTGGCCGAGCTTTTTGGTGACTACAGCTTAACTTAAGTTTGTATTTAGTATAAAATCTAAAAATTTGCTAATTTGCCATAATTTGCCATAAACGTGCCTTCTGGCTTATATTATATTTTTGAAGATTTTTTTTTTTCATTTATAGAAGCATTTTTCCTTAAATTCAACAAGACAGCCAATGTCTAGTAAAATCCCAATTCTAAACATAAATAATCCCATGTACTAGAAATGTGCTCATTTCAAAATGAAATCCAGGTTTTATTCAAATCAGATTTCTTTCTTTCACCTCTTCCCACCAGCTGCCTCAGCAAGAGTTTCGAGATATCAGGCATTGACAGAGAGCAGATAATGAATGCGAGACACTCTTTCTTAGCCTCCTGAAGAGTGGCAGATGCTTCAAACAGAAGGACAGAGCCAAGAGGAAAAGATGAAAGAATGAGACGAGGTGGTGTAGAAACAGGCAGGCTCCTCAAAGAGAGAGCGCCACGTGGAGAGAAAAAAAACATTACACCTGAACACTTGTCTCCTCCCCTTCTCTTTTGCCGATTTATTCGCTCCTCTCTGCCATTTCTCCGACGTGTGTGAAAGCGTGGGTAGAGGCAGAGCGGTGCGTGTGTGTGCGTGCATTTAACAGAGACCCGATAACTTCCTCTTAACTTCCTGTGATTAGAGCTGAGGGGTTTGGTGGGGGACAACCAGGAAATTACACGTACACATTTAAATGAAAGACAACCGAACGACAAATAAACAGGATCTGTACTCTGAACTCCACATCGTGAATACACTCAGGTGGAATACCCTTTATCCAAATAATGATCAATCCTTGTTACTAATCATTACAAATTACAGTTGGAGTTGTGTCTACGACGTAACTCGTTGTTTCGAAGGACTTCAGGACTGCACACAATACCCACAAACTCGCTGCTCGGTAGGAGGCGGCCAGATGCCATCACAAAAAAAAAAAAAGAGAAGAAGGTTGCAGCTTTGCCCTCATGTGTCATAATTAAAGCAGAGATTCAACCACTTCCCCACCCTGCAGCCCGCACCTTACAAACGTACTCATCTACGAGTTCCCTGTGTTAACCTCGGTGTTGTCTCACACACTTGTTCGTGGGAGCGGACACAACAAACGTAGGCATACAGAGGACACTACGGCGGGTTAGGGAGCCTCGGGGCTCGGTCTGAGCTTTCATTTCCTCTATCCTGGATGGCAAATGACACACACACAGATATACATACACAGAGAGCGCAGCGTTATGAGAGGCCCCACCTGCCCACGGGGCCTCTTTGCAGACATTAGAACATTTTAAATGCATGTTAAAACTCTTTGTTGTACCACAACAAAACAATCTAATGAATAATGCAGTCATTTCATCAACAAAAAACTAAACTACCTAAACAGCTGTAAATGATAATAATACATAAAACAATAACAACTAGTTTATTACACTAAACCTCTGAGAGGGCGACTGAAGCTTTGAGTTTTTACACAAAACGTAGTCGACAACTGTCTTAGAAAGGTGTTGAATTGTCCATCAAAGTCTGCAGGTGCCGACACTTTTCTTTTTAAGTGTCAAATTTGGCTTCGACCTCAGGCTTTCTTTCACTCTGCAACAGAAGCCGGAGAACCCGACACACAGAGAGGGAAATGTTCTCCTCCTCTCAGAGGCGACGGGGGTTATCGTCCCGATTACATCTGCAACTTTGTCGCCTGTAAACACACTGACAGAAAAGGTCTGACGGGGGGGAAAAGGGGAGGAAAGTTCATGAGTTTCAGCTACACTATGTTTTTTCTCTCAAATTTAGATCCTTATTATTCACGCAGACACGGAAAAAACTTGCGTTTCCAGCACATCACTTCCCTGACTTTCATCATTCTTCTGGAGACTTCATAGAATCTTAAATATTATTTGCCTAAATCTGACGCTACACACTAAGACGAGTCTGCACTAAGAAAAAGATCTTGTGTGCTAAAAGGGGAAAACACACACATGCCTGTGTGCACACACTGACGTGGACTGTAAGCTTTCCTGTGAGAGGGGAAGTTGCAGGTTGTTGCAACATCAGTGTTTTAGATAAGAGCTCCTTCACACAAATGAGCATCCACCGAGATAGGCACACAGAATACACGTGAGTTATTTATTCGGCTGAGGGGGTTTCGTTTACGTCATCAGCCCGCTTTAAGTATTCGAACGAATTTAAAAAGACGAGTCATTTTGGAGGAGTCTCCATTCAAATAGATCCGGGAGTGGAGCTGTTAGTGTAATCTGCAGAGCAGAGCTGATGCAACGTTGTCGTGGGGTGGCCTACACGACAAAGATTAGTGGGAGACATTAAGCAAAGTCACCATTATAATATTCATGAATTCAGTCTGGAAGGATGCGGTGGATGTTGCGCTACGACACATCAGCAAAAACTGTTTCTCCCACAGTTTTTCCAAGACATATTCTGACAATATTTTAATAAGCTTAAAAACAAATTGGTGCAGTGGTCCATTATTGACGGCGTTGCCTCGAAAAGTTTTCCTGTTTTCACTTCAGAAAACGCCTTTCTGTGCAAAGTGTGTCTGCGTGGGAAAGAGTGTGTGTGTGCGTGTGTGTGTGTGCGCATTGCCAGCCCTGCGGAGTACTGGTTCTATGAAGTGTACCCAAAGGAGAGATGGGACAGGCTTGAAAAACCTCTAAAACCTGAAACAAAGGGAGTGGCAAATAAAAAAAAAGAATTGACAGAGGGATGAGTCAAAAAAAGGATTAACCTTTTTTTTACTTCAAAGGAAAACAATTCCATTTGTAGTAGTGGATAGTAGTAGTGGATATTCCGCCATGGGCTTCTGCCTTCCGCTAGTCCATTCTAAAGGATCCTAAAGGACAGTTCAATCTTTGTAAATCTTTTCAAGGAGACTTTTTCTCAACAGGAGGGTGTGACGTCCAGCGTATGTTCCCTATGATCATGCCTCTAACCAATCGCATTGTCTCGTTTGAAATTAAAGAAGCTCAACACACCCGTCCCACGCCCGTTCTGCCAGACCTTATCAGCGTCTTTCAACTACGTACCAAGGATGAATCATGCACATATCAGAACACCTCAAATAGGTCAATTATTGACAACAGATTAAGGTGTGGATCAGTAACAAGAGCACAAGGTATGTCGGGTTTCACACCCATCTAACTACTGGTACACCCTCCAAAATCCATTTAGAGACACACGCACGGATGAAAGGGCGCGGACACACACAAAGCTGAATTCTTCAACCTTTCGGGATGAAACTACACCCTGAATCTTTTCATATCTCATTTCATGTCCAACTCCACCCTCTGACCTTAGCTTCTTGACATCTTTTCTCATCCTTCCTTCTCATCTCACTCGACAATTCTGCAGATAGATCTCCTGGAAAGCGACACAAGCCCTCGTGAGTGGCTTAAAATGTCTGAATTCGGCTTTTTTCTGCAGCTGATAACGCAAACAATTGGACAATGATTCATATCACTTATATGCAGTTGTTCAGTGTTTAGAATAATAATAAGTGGATGTATTAAAGTTCAACATCTGAATTGTTTGTATGTTGGACTTCCTCAGTTTTAGGAACTCATCCTTTGGAGGGAGGTCTGTTGAGACAGACAGGCATGCAGATCATGAGTCATATTTAGGGTTGGGCACTATTGCTTCACAAGAAGAAGGTTCTGGGTTTATACGTTCTGACTGTGTCCTCATTTTCACTCGGAACCCTGGGCACTTCCGACTACCCAGTCATATGTCTCAAAGTTTAGGTCCCATTGGACGAATTCCAGGGCTGACAGATTAAATGCTGGCCCAATCATCTTATGGGAACTTGAGCAGAAAAAAAAAAAGGCAAATCCCTGGATTGATACGGTGTATTTGTAAGAGGAGATGGAACATGAGAAAGACAACTTTCCATTTTTCTCTCAACCAGTGATACTTAGTTTGTCCTTACTGTGCCTGTGCAGCCAGCCTCAGTGATTTGCATTTTCTTTTTTCTAAAACTTCTCTGTTGATTAAAACTAATTTCTCAACTGTTTGGAGACGCAGCCAACGAAAATTGATAATAAATGTCATTTGACTTTGGTTACGGACGTGGCGGCCAACACAATGAGAGCTGAGGAGAGAGAGATTAGGACGGACAGCCTGAAAAGGAAAAGATGGGCAGAGAGGAAGAGGACGGGATGCAAATTCATTGCCTTAAAAGCAGCTGTGAGTCATCGAGCTTGCTAGGAATCAGACGGCGTGTGTGTGCGCGCGCACGCGCTTCCAAAACCTTCTTCACTCTTAACCTTCTTGGATAGAAACCGATATAAAGTGTTCAATTACTGCTCAATTAGAGTGTGTGTGAGTGAGTGTGAGGGAAAAAGAAAGGCCACACGAGACAGGAGGAGGGATGAGATTCTTTCCACCTATGTGTCATTTCCTCCCTCGCACTTTCTCTGCATTGCCCCTTTATATTCTCGCAGCATAATTCCTTTTTTAACAAGGCGTTCTGTTACTCGTGGTCCTGCCCAGCTTCACCGTGGTTCTACCATGCCGGTATGCATGGCCCAGCTAGCCACCACACAAAAATGGATTCAATTACTTCCGTAATCGGAAATATCCAGCCGTACCCCAGTCTGTCATCAGCTGATCGCATTAAACAGAATGCCTGTGTGCTTCAAAGCTCCACTAATCCCTGTATCAACTTTGTTTCTTTCCCACTCGTTTAACTCTGCGTAATCTTTAATTCAGGGCAAGATCTGTTACACCTTTATATGGAAACTTCAGATGAAAAAGCATTCTGTGTGAAAGCTGTTTTTACAGACAGAAACACCAACAGCTTTGAAAGAAAACTGTTCTCTGCAAATCTTCAGATTTCCTTGAGAGCAAATGGAAATATTCTCTTGAACCTGCTTAAAGGCAGGCTAACAGGGCCTCACAGGGAATAAACAGCACAGCAGAGACTAAAAGCCTGGCACAAATCTATATATTTAAAAAGATAAAAACATTTGAATAATGCTCTTCCCTGAAGTGTCTCTTCAAAATACTTGTACTTGTACAGCTTAAACTGAGAGATTCTCTTTACAATGACACCAGACTTTGGTAATACATTTATTCAGTGAATGATGACTTTGTCATATTTGTCATATAACTGATTTTGTGAACACATTGTGAGTCTGAGCTTCATCTTCGTCCTTCATAGCAGAAATAATGTGCAGTCCTGATACCTTTCGGCTGAGTAAAGAAGAGGGTGAGGTGGTTTTCAACCATGGAAATTTGAGCAGACTTTGACCAAGACTGGGCAACGATCAGGCCCACGAGCCGAGGGTAGCACGGAGAGGTGGTCCGCTGACTCACAACTAAAGCATCCTTCCATCAGAAGGCCAGGCTGTCTCCCTTGCGACCTGCTAAAGTGTCCTTGAGCAAAACGTCGAACCCTCGCTCGTCCCCTCGGGGGCTGTTATGTGTTGGGGCGGCAGTCTGTGTGGGGATATGAAAAGAAATTTTCTCTCCCAAGGATCAGTGGAGTATCACAACAAAAAAGCCGGCGAGTTACAGCCACCAAAGTTCCACGCCTCACCTCACCACAAAACACTCTGGTGGCAAATTATCTGCCTCCCCCTCCTTCTGTCTATGTGGCACTCTTTTTTCCCTTCTGCCTTCCTCTTTCTCTCTCATTCTGTCCTATTATGGACATCGCAGGAGAGCTGCTGTCAGGACGACTAAAGATTTGATTCACCGCCTGTCCCTGTCTCCGTGTGTGTGTGTGTGCGCGTGTGTGTGTTAGATAGCAGATAAGAGTCATATATAAACAGCACTTGAAAGCAGAAATGTAAATGTTTAAAAGTCACTGCAGAACACAGACCATATCAAGATACCACAGCGGGCAAGAAAGAAAGAGGAGAGGAGATTAAAGCAGAGTTCACACCGGGAGAACAAGCAGACTGCAGACAAGACTCACGTAAGATTCCAGCCATCAATAAGGCTTAGAGGAATTTAGCATCTCAAGGCTACACGTCCAGGCGCCTTAATCTGTTACTGAATGCACAAAGTTTGGAAAACGACTGAAGAGAATGTGTAACACACCTGCGTAGGCCGGTTTCTTCATGTCAGAAGAATTGCCATCTTAGTTGACACGTCAGTTCTCGCACAGCTTTAATGTTCAAATGAGATTCCACGAATTTCCAACCCTGTACCTTTCTATAAACAAGTAAAGTACGGTCCTATTGCGCCAGAACCCCAATAAAAAAACAGGCACTTTCTAATCCTCACAAAATGTCTTAATTTGTTTTATTTTCCAGGCAACAGATGTTTAATTCTGCCAGCATGTGCTAACCAGCATTAACGTGGCGCTGAACCGAACCCGCTGCACAACGCCAGGGCTAGCAGAATAAATAGGTCAAATAAATTCAGGGTTTATGAAGCTAAAGTCACAGCGAGGCACATAGATTTTAGGCGAAAGAACAAAACGCTGTTGAGCCGTGTCAGCTTGCTTGTGTTTTCGCACCCTCTGACTTTAAACTTGATGATTTAAAGCCGTCCAACAAAGCCAGGTCACCATAATCCATGTTCTGTGGAAACACCTGCAACATCCAGCGTCATCCAAGTTCGTTAAAGCAAAGTCACCGTCCACTCTAACTGAGCCAAATTTGTGAAGTACCAAAAAAAAAGGGTCAGCCATCCCTGCTTCATTCTGCCTTTAGACAGTGATGTATGCTCATTTCTCTTCACGTTTGACAAAAAGCCAGCCCACATTATTCATTGATACACGGCACCTTTGTGTAATTGGCTGCCACTCCAGCAGATGCACTTAAGTGTCTGATTCGACACTCGCGCTGAAACTGGAAGAAACGGCATGAATCAAAAGTGACAACTTTCCTGTAACAACGTCGGCGCTTGCAGATGTTGTGGACAGATAGGTGCCGGTGTGGGTGCCTGCTTTCTGGCGTGACGTCGTCGCTTTTCTCGCTATGTGTGCGTACTACGCTGGTTTACTTGAGAATCCTCGCGAGTGTGTGCTCAGTTGCACACGCCGTGTGCACGCAAGTGAGTGATTGTTGGCAGAAGCTCGTTAACCTCAGGAGTCATTACCACAGCTCCGAGGTTTATGCCAATTAGACAAAATAAACGAGCGAAAAATAAAACAGACAAACGAAAATCAAGAGGAAGGGAGTAAAGTGATTTTTGCAGAAGAAATGTAAGTAATTATTTTCTGCCGGTTGACAATTTATTTATTTTTTGCCTTCAAGACGGATCTAAGTGGCAAAGGCGATGGCTTGCAAGGGAGAGGGAGGTAATAATTGTCAAAAAAATAGAAAGTGATCATCAGAGTGAAACCTTGGGGTCCATTAATTCCTATTACAAGTAGACACTCGAGGAATAGGGCTAAGTAATCAGAGGTAAGAAGAAGAGAGGGAGTGGAAATGTATCCATTGTGAAAAGCAACTGGAGGTTGGGGAGTTGACAGAGTATTTAAAGTAGACCCAAATCTTTACCAAAATATGATCCCTCCTCCACATTCAACTTCCACTACAAGCCGAAATAAGAGCAGAGGCTCCCTATTGGAAATTCAGTACGAAGGAAGATGGCGCTCAACGTCCAGCGATCAGAAACATGTGAAAGCAGACTTCTGGGCTCCATCCAGGTTTTCTTTGCTAAGCAAACAGGAACGAGATAACTGCCACACCACGGCAAAAAACCTGCGTCTGGAAAGCGTATTACTGTTGAAATACAACCAACACAACTTAGATAAAATGTTTGTTTTTTCCATCCCCGAGCTACCCAACTAGTCAATCCTGAAGTAAAAATAATGTGAGATGGGTTTTCTAGAAACTGTGAAAGTTTGTGGCAGATCTGAAGTCCTGAACACCTACAGGCACGTTTAGAGAAGCTTGTTGGAGTCAGCTGGGTGAGCGGACTATGCCCCAATGAAACGGCTCGACCTGGTAAAAGATTTTACGAGTAAAGTTAGCTGAATAAACGGCTAACTGTTCAACAGGTTCCTGGACTTGTGAAAGTACTGAGGTGCTTCAACCAGACACTGGCAGGAGTTTTTACATGCCTGTCTTAAACATGTTGTCTCGGCCCAAGGTTTCTTTTTTTTTTACAACTAAATTAACGAGGGGATTCAGACTGACTACACCGCTCAAACATTTTAATAAAAATGTGGCCATGTGTGTAGTGATTCAAAGACGCTGAAATTTAATTGAACACTTTCAAGAATCCACAGGGAAATTATATTGTTACTGGATTAATTAAAGTATATAATATTTACACAAAGATAAGCATAAGAAAGAAATTAAGAAGGAAGATAGATTGCGTATGTCATTAGAAAGGAGCCTCACTTCCTGGTCAGATTATTACACAAGGAAATCAAAAAATCATTAGCCAGTGATCTGATCAAATTGTGGGCCCAGAGAAAGCGTTCTAGAATGTACGAGCCTGAATGGGAGTGAAAAGGTAGACAACACTGATCCAGAGTTGTTGTTTTTTTCTCCCCCGTTTTACAGCTTCACTCTGGACGGTCCAGACCACTGTACACACACACACACACACACACACACACACACACACACATCGATACACACAAATACGAGAATCCTCACACACACACACACAGACCCTAAAGGGGCCACTTTTCCACATTGGGCCATATGGTGCAGACAGGAGTACGGAAACAATTGTCTAAAAACAACATGCAGTCCACACATAGAAACATCTACCATATAGCTGCACACACATTTTCTCTCGCTGCCTCTAAGAGATACACACACACGAACACACACACACACACCCCGCGTCAGACACTTAGAGCTGCTGAATGAATTGCCGCCTTGTTCAGTATTGCACTAATGGCATGGAACCTGCAATGGAGATTACCACACACACACATGCATGCACACGAAGAGGCTTAGTATTAAGCATTCTAGGGCACTTATCCAATAGAGAGGCTAGATGTTTTTTTCCTAAGTCTAAAAGTAAGTATTCAACTTAATATTCCAACAGAGGTGGTTATAAATCTACTCTCTTAAGCACCTGGCTCGGATGTCCTCAAGAGGTTCTCTTCAGTTCTAGAGGCTGGAGCTTGACTGGTTACATTGGCTAATATGGTGGCTATTGTTTTACTTGTCTGGCACCGGGCGACCGTGCTGTCAACATGATGTATCTATCAACAGCTGGCTGCTGCCTTCACAATGCTCCCAAACGCCGGCGAGAAATACATCAACTCTGGATTTTCAAACTAATCTAAAAAGTTGCAGGGATCAGGGATTAACACTGACTAACTACAGCCTTCTTAATAACACAGGGATGATTTATGGTGGAAAAACGTCTTGGATGGATTGGACTGTGGCGGCCTAGACTTTGCGATGCAGCAATCACCGTGGAAGCAGACAGAATCTGAGACATCCATTTCTATTTAGTCCACTGAGAGCATGAGTGCCAGAGCAAAGGGAGATCACTTTAGCCAGACAAAATATGTACGTTTCTCTGAGATTTATCTCGAGAATGTAAAAAACTGCATTAACCTGCAAAAGGAATCACCCGGCGATGAGTCAGGTTTCACTCCAGTCAATTGAGCAGCAGTGGTTCCAAAGCTGAGTCATATGATTAACCTGAGCAGAAATGGACATGAGAAGCAATACCTCCTCGCGTCTGCATCGAGATAGCAAAATTAGAATAAATTCTTCTGTCTCCGTCTCTAACTCTTCCTCACTAAGCTGAGGAACTGCTGACTGTCCCACCATTTCATCCACCTCAATGTACTGTACTCCTGCAAAAAAAAAGAAGAAGAAAAATGTTTTCGCAGCTGTATTTTCTCTGACAGCATTTAAATCCATTTTACTGCCAATCTTTCAATTTGCTTTTATCCTCTCAGAGTCAAAGACACAGCGGGTCCTGCGATAATCTTAACAATATGGAACTTTTCATGTTCCATTACAGACGATTGGCCGTGAAAGGATTCGGGAGTCAAAATCAAGGGTGTTTGTTATTCCTGTCCAAAGCATCTGAGGAAGTCAAAGCAGCTGGAGAGAAAAAAAAAAAATCCGCCAGAGTTTCAGATTGATTTACCTGGCATTGATTGGTAAAAATCAAAGAAGTGGCTTTCATTAGACACTACTTTATGAAAGAGAACAGTGGGGACGCTGGCTCATCTCACAGGGTGGAAGACGTCCATTCACGCCGTTAGCATCTGAGCAGTACACAGATAAAGGGATGCGTATACACATGGCAACACTCCATGTAAATCAGCCTGAGTTAACAACCACTTACATGTTTTATTCATTCAACTATTCAGTAATTTATTTACTATTTGACATGAACTGTTTAAGAAAATACCAGCTATTGATTTGGCTGTGTGAGGTATGACCTTTTTTCAATCCCGTTAGCTTTCCCACATTGAAACGATTCCTCGGCCTGCAGGTGGGAAAGGGGGTCAAAAAATTCCCCGGGATTTGAATGGGTTGTTGTAGTTACAGTAGTTCAAGACAAAACCAGATATTTGCAACTTGTTTTTTTCTTTTAAACTCCCCCAGTCTGTCTGGACAACACATTTTGTCTAAATAACTGTAAGCAAAGTAATCCAATCAAATCAAGAAAGCGGCTGAAATCCGCTTGTAACTGCTGGTACTGACTGGTCAGATAGTGTGGACCGAGGTGGATTCCTTATCAAGTTCTGAGTTCAACTGCATAACCCCATTGTAAGGGAAACCGCTGCTTCATGGTGACAGTTTTGGTTGTGTGTAGCTTTGGTGGCGACCTGGATATTTCAGAACAACCAGCTGGAACTATCTCTGAGACTCCAGCGACTGTTTTGTTCTACTGGCACGCTGCTGTGCAGCTTCCAGGCAGCCTGGCTGCTGTGGCTGCTTCTGCTGCTGTAGGACCATCAGTGCTTCTCTTTTTCTTCTCTTTTCTTTCCGTTATATAAATGGTGAGCTTTGTATGGTTTCTGACAGCATTTTGAAATGTGAAGAAATCCCTAAAAACTCTGTGTATATTAAATAGCGCTTAGATTGCAAGTAAAGGACGATGATATACTGTAGATGATATACATCAGCTAGCAGAACCAGTAAAGGCCGTTAGTCTGATGACTAATACATGGTAAATTTCATGTCATATCAGCAAACTTTGCCTTCAGCTAAACATGAGAAAAACTCCCAGTATGCCTTTTTGTCAGCCACAGCAAAGCTGACTTAGCAGTAGCTTCTGCATTTCACACAGGGCTCTCTCTCTTTGACACACCAGGAGTGGAGCACAGCTGTATAGATCAACGGCATATGGATTAAATAAATACGCTCTGCACAGAGCTTGTTAACACTTGTTCACTTGGCTACAAGCTTTGGGGCAGACCTAACAAACAGCACACGCCCACGTCTGTGCACACCCCGGCGAGGACACGCAATGGAAGTCGCGTGCACACAAACACAAACGGGCCGGTACGCCGGTTGGTTGGTGGGTTATCGATGGAACAATTTGTAGTGTTGGTACAACACACGTGTAAAAAGATAAAACTGTAAAGAAATCAGGGGGAAATCTTTTGCATGAAGTGTCCTGGGAGTTGACAAGAGGTCCATGTAAAACACCTTTACTTTACTCATAGACGTCTGAGGCCCGGGTTCCTTACCCAGCATTGCTTTAAAGTACTGGAATCACGTATGCTTTCTACTCTCAGACATATAAAATAGATTATAACATTCTGATATTGTGTTGTGCAGTATTTATACTGATTTCAGATATATCAAGAGCATGTATCATTCTAATTCTGGCCTTTATCAACTCGAAAAGATAGAACCACTAAGTCCAGTTCTGGTCTCCCATCAACTATGCGGTCAGTCACTATCCTAATTCAATTAATGGATTTCAGTCAGACGAGGCAGAAGATAAATGGTGGATGCTTTGAAAACTAGGTTAGGTTCAACTGCCGTGTTTTGCCAACAAATCCATTTTAATCTGATTAATGGATTTTTTTTTTCCACTAAAAAGTTGAAGAACTAAAACACCTCACTCGAAACCACCAGTGGAAAATGAACACACCAAGAGGCTGGTTAACGTCAGTCCGTGGGCTTTGGCTGAATGGAGACATCGCTACAGATTCGGTGCGCTGAACAAATTAATTATTTGTTTTGTCTAGTGAGCATCTTGATGGGATTATCGTGGAAAATCTTTGATATATTGGAAAATGGTTACAGACCCTCTGTTTTTACAATATTATACTGACTGATGACTCATCATAGAGCGGCTGGTCTAAGTCTAAGTTGAGAATTGTCCAAAATGGAGCTTCAATTCTTCTTTAAAATGGGCAAAGAGCAAGCTAAAACCAAGAGGTTCCCTCCTTCTAGGATTTAGAATAGGCGTGCGAACACACAGGCCGATGTAACAATACATCATGAATGTGACAGGACTTTTGCAACTGTTAATGCTAAAGTAAAGCTGTTTGTGACAGGCCAGATTTTTCTTCTCGGATTAACTTCTTTTCAGTGTTTTTGAAGGTTTAAAGAAGCCTAGAGTTAATCATTATGCAAGGTCATCTGCAAACAACTTGATGGCGTTCACCTTCTTAATTGAACTATTTGATATTTGTTTTAGCCATAACTGACACCGGTAACACGTTTAATGTGAAATGCTGAATTGGAAGCACTCCTTTGATGTGTATGTTTCACGACCTGGTTTTGGGCAAATTAACCAGCATGAGAACTTTAAGCAAGAACATAGTATGTAAAAAAAAATATGTAAAAAAGAGAAGCTTTCAGGAATTCTGGTTGTGTTTATTTTTCTGTCGGGCCTCCTTGTTTTGGTCAGGTTTACTCTCTGGAAATACTCTGAACTCTTACTTTAGTAGCTTGTTTGCTGCATCGGAAGTGATCTGAATAAGCCCAAATGCTGGTAAACTGTATGTAATATACACTGGTCGTCATCCTATCTTTACTCAAGTTATTAGAGGCAAAGCAATCAATTAAGAGCTAAATAGAGGCTCGGCCCTGCTCATTAATTTGTAATGTCAAACTGATTTACAGCCCTGCTAAGTGGTAACTGAAAACAGGCCAAAGCCACGTTACTGTGAACAGAGGATGGGATAATATAGCGTGATGACACAGTCACAGTTGCTACCAAAACTCTTATTCTCATTAAAATGGTTAGCACGGAAAGACAAACAGACACCGTCAGGTTTGAACAAATGCTCGTGTAAAGGATGAACACACACAAGTCACTTTGATCGTTGATTGATTCTGTGTCCTTTAAGCCAGTTTATCATTAACAAACGTACAAATTAAGTCATTAATAGCCGAGGCAGCTGGTGACACCTCCTTTATTCATCTTTTTTTTGCATAATTAATAGGCCCTTAATTGGAATTAATTGGAACTATTTTGTTGTTTGGGTATTTAATGGACAGAGAGAGACGGACCTGCTGTGCACTTGCATGCATGTGTGTGTGCAACAGACCATTGTACAGGGTGATGTATGGGAATGTCTCACTGTGGCGCACCCACCCCACACACACACACACACATATACACACTGACACACAAACACAAAAGTCGTGTGAAAACTAACAGCAAATGAAGGAGGAAGGAGATGAGGTCATCACACTCACAATGCGCTACCTCCTGACCTATTTTATGTATATGGGTAGTTTATAGGTAGTCAACAGGTAGTTTGCATGTTCACACGCCGACTGAACAGGGCTCAGCGCAGGCTTTCTAGGCCAACCTAAGAGTCAGGCCGGCACACTGACAGCAAGAGGATTACACAAAGAAAGAGAGAAAGTTCTGCTCGCGGACAGGGAGGAGGAAGAGCGCTGGGAGTCGTGCGGGCATTTGTGGCCAACTGCATCACAGAGACAATCTTCAGAATTTTCTCAGCGATGGGGCTTGTTTGTGTCAAAACTGTCCCCTGAGACTGACGGCGTCTCATCTCGACATTCCTTCGTTTTTAAAAGTCTGGAAAAAAAAACACAAAAAAAACACAAAAAATGCCACCCGATTCAACTCCTAATACGAGCACATCAAAGACCACGCCATACCGCAACACGCACGCACGAACATGTGTACGCACATCTGAAGGCATGCAAATATTCAAACACATAGCTGGACGCACACAATCAGAAACCACGTCTAAAAGAATCAAGCAGCTCAAAGCATTCTGCCCTTCTGAATAACATCACCAAGCAAAGCCACTACACCACATAATGAAAAGCATACACACACACACACTGTCAGAGACATTGGCTGGCACTCATCGAGTCAAGAGGAGCACAGCCTTTACTCTGACGTGGGGGACATGTGTACGGAAATCTCTGTTCTGACGGGCATGGAAATGCCAACACGGCTGATTCTGGATCGGTGCGGTGATGGAGGACATTGGCTAATCGGTGGTTCTCTGGTTGGATCTGTTTGCATGTGCCGTCCCAAGAGAAGAAGAGGAAGTAGAAAAAGAAAACACACATATGAGCAATATTACGCCAACATCGCAGTGATGAGAGGAACATGGGAGTCCAGCAATGAGCAATTAAAAAGAAACTTTTGAAAGTGGACAGCTGGACTCACTTGAAAATGTAGAAAAATGGCATGAACTTGATATAGCACACACAGCTTTGAAAAAGTTCAAAACAGTAATACGACGACATGGGGAGCCATGTGTACAGCCAGCTCAACTAATCAGTCAATAATCAGTTAGCAGATTACACACAGGAGTGAGGTGGCTCGGCACATTCAGTGCGACTGCTCTAGTTTTTAAACAGGAATGTGGTTATGGAAGTCAGTTTCAAGAGGATAAACTAAAAAGACTCAGCTGAGTGCTTTCGTTATCCCAAAAGGAAATTATATCGCGGCTGTGTCAGTTAAAAATCTTGAAGAAGTGAATGATGAATAGAAATAAAAGCAAGAGGAAACCAATTAAAAATTGGAGTAATAGCTGCTTTATCCTAAGGAGCCCCTATCCTGGCAAAATGATTATAACTTCTTTCCTGTGCATAAATGTGTGCATGTTTAGATGGATCAAAGCGATAATGGGATCGTTACACCCGAGTTGAGAGAATTCAGGCATCCAGCGGAAAAATTATTAATGTAAACACTAATCCATGAAAACAGTCTAAAACTCCCCAAAAAATACGAGTGATCAAAAACAGACATGCAAATGTTGTCCAATAACCTCAATGCTTTTCAGTGAAAACGTATTGCATCATAAGACTTTAAAAACATTTTTCTGAGGTGTGTGTGTATGTGTGTTTGTGCTGGCCTGCTGATAGATCTTAGTATCATGTGATATCTTAAATTATATGTCTCTAACTTTTCTGATTAAATCTGACACATGCGATACCTGTTGACTTATGTGAACTATAAAAAAATTATATATTTAAAAGTGCCTGTTTAAGCTGAAGTTCATGCTTTAATTCCATATAAATACAGTTGTGGTAGAATATGTAAAATCCTGTTCTGTCTGTTCCACACACACACACACACACACACACACACACACACACACACACACAC
>JABUIW010000025.1:4027874-4085483 GCA_013363375.1 Menidia beryllina | reverse complement strand
TGTGTGTGTGTGTGTGTGTGTGTGTGTGTGTGTGTGTGTGTGTGTGTCTGGCAGTTTGGTTTGTCTCTGTCTGGGTAGGCTCAAACATTACGTCAGTCACACACACTGCGACACGTTCGCCGCCTCACACAACTTTTTTTTCTCACGCGCGCGCACACGCGCAATTTACACTCCTGGTGGATCGGACGTTTCCTGCAAGCACCCGGCCCGACGGAGAAAACGTCTGGACAAACTTAAGATGCACACACACATACACACACGCACGAGCCAGCACACTCACACAAGTACACACAACGGAACATTTTCAAGCCACAATGTTGACATTATACTCCTTTCCAGAGCCCTTCTATCTGCAGGCTGTCCAAGCGAAGCAGTGTGTCCCAGTTGAGCACTATCGGGAATCAACACAGAGATTTTTCGGGCCCTTGAGATGTCAGTGTAGGGCTGGGCTCCATACGAAACTGGACCCTAATCAAAATTCAAAGCCAAACATGATCATACTATCACACTGACTCACGAGGCATTTTTCAGCATCTTAAGCCCTCTCAAGGCAGATACCAAGAGCGAGAAGCATTAAGTTCTTTTTAATTCTTGCGGAAAGTTACAAAACTGATCGGGTGAGCGCATGCCAAAGCACCTCTCACTTTCCAAAAGTGTTGCAACACTACGTCTCCAATGTTAAGCTGATCATTTGGAAAAGGCAGGAGAACTCAATGCCTTGGAGTCATATCATTCCTTGCATAGTCTACACGACTGAAAAGTTTCCACAAAAAAAAAAGTATCTGAAACTATCAAAAAATATATCGATGTATACGTACCCAATCTGGGGGTTTTGGCTTCAACAGCAATGACCTGTGACCATTCAGATTTCCATAAAAGCCCAAAGCAGCTAAGTTTTCCAAGCTAGCAAACTTTCCTAATCAATATCCCGCAAATAAAACGTTGAACCAAGGTCTGTGTTTAACTGTAGTGAGGTAGACGCCGAACTGCAACCTTCATTTGCATTGTAACCAGCTATTCTGGAACTGGACCTAACGCTGGCTTGTGATCTGAATACAAGAGACAGGATCTAATAACGGGCCGCACTGTTGAAAGCCGGTTTAAATGAGATGTTTTCCCACGAAAAATCCCACAAACCTAAGTAAAATCTATTGACAGAGTATGGAAAACATTTTGAAAGCTTCAGGAAAGCAGGCAGGTGAGAGTTACAGCACCGTGATGCTTTTGAATTTCAAGACGGCCTCTTTTGAGTTTAAACAAAACTGTAGAGTCACAAAACAAAACAACTTCTTCAATCCACTGATTCCTGTACATCTGCCAAGACCCGATTTGTCAGAACTTGTTTTAGCCTTTTCAGTAGAACTTAATACAGTCTGAGCAAAGTAATCCCCCCTTCAGGTGATACTACTGGTGTGGTGATGTTTGAAATTCAATTTATACCAACTACAATTGCCCAAAACAAATGAGAGGGCACACAACAGCACCATGAGTGGCCATCTAAAAAATCATAAAGAACTTCTTTCCAATCATGAAAAATCCGTCTATAGTTAAAGGGGTTGTAGGAGCCTGAAGAAGCATCTGATCAAACACTTTTTAGAGATTTCATCTCTAACCACACGGTTGTTAAACTTCTCCCAAGCGGGAAAACTGGCATTTTTATACGGGATGAATTTCATCTGAACAATGAGAGACTGAATTTGCAATAGAATGAGGGAGACGGACAGATTGTTACAGCTAGATGAAATCAGTGTCTAAAAAAGAAGGAGAGGACAACTTGAGTGTGAAGCCCTAAAAAGCCTAAAAGCCATGCTGCGGAACAAACGCCATGCCCCCAACTGTGCTATTCCCCCACTGAAGCACACACACACACACACACACACACACACACACACAAAGTGCCCTCTCACACGTAGGCCTGAGGTAAATTTAACTGTCAGCCGTAAAGTTTTCAACCACAGCAAGTGATCTTTGGCCCCTTTTCTCGCCCCAGTTTTTCGCCTTATGTTCATGCAAATAAGTCTCTTGTTCTATTGTCCCTTCCTCCTTCCTTCCATTTCTCCTGTTACGGTACTCTCCATTCTCTTTATCTTCATGTTAGACATCCTAATGTCAATCAAAGTCTGCACTGTGTGGCCTCATTTGTTTCCTCTTTTCTCTGTCCCTGTGCCGTCAGCCCCTTTCTCCTTTCCTCACACCCCAACGCTGACTAGGAATGCTTCTTGATCCTATTTTGCTTATCTCCCACTTCCTACCTTCCGAGAAAAACTATGTTTTCCTCTTCCCTCTGTCGGTCCGTTCTTGCGGGATCCCCACCCCCCGATCGCTCCAACAACGCACACACACTTCTAACCGTGGGCCTCCCACACCCACCTCTTCCTCTCCCTCCACAAAGGTCTGAAAGACCCCCAGATGTGTGCCCCCTTCATTTCCATTTCAAAAAAAGCGCCACCTCCCTCCCGCCATCATCCATCTATCCGTGCAACCACTTTTTCACACAGGGGAAACTTCCAAACCTCACTGGTAGACACTTATCACAGAGGACTTTTGAAAAGTATCACTTATCGGATCCTTTAAGGACGGACTGTTGGACTGTTAATGAAACGACTTCCTCTTTTAAAAATAGTCACAAAAAAAAAAAACATGCTGACCATCAAAATTGTTTTTACTCAGGGAGAAATGTGCTGACAGAAACAATTTGAAATCTCTGTGATTCTTCTTTTTTTTTTTAAAAAGGGAGTTGGAGGAGATAAAACCTTCTGCTTTAAACCCAAAAAAAGCCAAACAATGCAGGTCTGAAAGAACCCGAAGAGTAAAAAACTAAATGATCACATGAATAAAAATAATAAAACATCATAGATTTAAGTTCAATTCCATTGCATTATATTCCGATATTATAGGGGATAAAAAAACACTTTTAAATCAGATTTGTGTGCAGACTTGAACATGAAAACATGAAGTACAAAAAATATGTGCATGGCTCAGTGCCTTTTTTTGTCAAATCTTTTTTTGACTGAATGTTCAGCAAAGCGGAATTTAGAAGGGGAAAAAACTATCTGCTTTCTTATCGGATAATTAATAGACTCATTCAGTCGTGGACCCTCTGAGTTTTACCAGCAGTCACAGATTCGGGAGCAGCTCTGGAAGTTACCGTCCCAGATTTCACTTTGTAGTTTTCCACTTGTGTCTTATAGCCACGAAGTACAAGTAGAGCAAATGGACGATTCATGACACCTGCTCTTTTACAGTAATAATAAATAGTATACAGCACTGAGAGGGGCCGCTTGGACACTGCTTTTTTTATATATATAAAACATCAGATTTTAGGAAAATTAAGATTAGGGAATTAAGACTAAAATGATCTGGCTGCTTCTTTCTTTATTAGTGAAAATGTAGCTGTGTTTAGTAGCAGGATAATCTGTTGCAAGACGCTGAGATGCTTTGAAATGTTTAGATGAGTCACGATCCAACTGAATTATCTAATTATGGCAAAATGATAAGATTAGATAGGCATTAAATGATTTCGAGCCACGAAAATTACCAGACAGTTTGTGTGAAAATTGCTCTAATTTGCACGACAATTATCGCCAACAACACAGTGAGAACTGTGAAATTTTTTCCCCACAATCTGGCTCTCTTTAGCTTCAGAGGAACATTGAGGGGTACGCACACATTCATTAACAATGTCAGAATAGCATGAAGCCAGAAACAGCAGATTCAAGCACCGGTAAATAACTAATGCCTGTTTCCTCATTTGATCGGTATAAGTGAGAACGCTGGAGCTGTGAGGCCATTTTTTTTTAGCTTTAACTGAACATAAAGTGAGCATCGGGCCCGCTTTCGTCACCTGGTGGGCGAGCAAACAGAATCGGTCGTCATCGCAAACCCAGAAGCAAAACCTCCCAGAAAATTACACACGAAAAAAAACAGCCTGACTAAATACAAGAGAAATATTAGGCGAGGTTGTAAATATTTTTCTTTTCCAATTGTCCGTGGTGTGTTCGTTCCGTCATGTTTGCCCTTAGCGACAATGTGAAACAGCTGATGAGTCATGTGATTAGTCAGATGAGTGAGATGTTTCCATCTCTGCCCGAGAACTTCCACCCTGGTTCTGGAAATACGCGTAAAAAAACGAAAATTTTGACATTTACTTCAAGCTTTTCTCTTACGAGGCTTCAAAGAGAGACATAAAGATGTGACTGTGACTACTGACGGACACCTCGCTTTCCCCAACTAAATCTCACACACGAATATGTCTTTCTGTTCGACAAAGTGAGCGGTCAGTCCAGATCTGAAGAAGATATTATCAATTTTCGACATGCGAGTCATGATTATGTGATGATTGGATATTTTTGTGACAGCTCTGGTTAGGAAAACATAGGGCGAGAAACCAGCGCAGCATTAACTCATTGACTGCCAGCCATTTTCAGAACAGAGAGTCGCTCACTGCCAGAGTTTTTTGAGAATTTTGACTGATTTTTCAAGAGCCACAGAATAGTTTGTGCTGTGACTATGTAAACACCGAACACACCAAAAGAAAGAGGAGACTCTCTTCTATCATCAGGAAAAAAATTTTTGTTTCTACCTTATTCCGTTCTTCTTCGACGTGCGTCTCACCGGCGCCATTTCTCTCATAGCGAACCACTGCGTTTGTTTTTATTTGCTTACAATCTATGCTAATCTCCCATCAAAAGTGGCACAGCTACCTAGAGGGTAAATTTGTTAGTCCATACTCTGTCTAGAAGCCGATATTTACGGAAAAACTTTCGCCGATCGTCCCCCAAGCCACTCGCATTGAAAAAAATAAAAGACGTCTATAGACGTCTTTGGCAGTCAGCGGTTGGATTTGAAAAGACGTCTATAGACGTCTTTGGCAGCGAATGAGTTAATGAAGCACCATTCAGGGAAACCTCCCTCAGAGCCAGTTTGAAAACTGCAGCTTAACGCTTTGAGCGTGTTTTACTCTTAGGAGAGAAGATGCATCCCTCCTTTTTCAAAGATTTATAGACTTTAAAGTGAAACCCTGAGGGCATCAGCTCAAACTGTCTGCAGGGCCTCTGAAGCCTAAAGCCACACCTGCGGGATTATTTTACAGTGTCAAAAACACGAGGACTTCAAAAAATAAACACTTTTTTTTTTTTTAAACGAAGAACCCTAGGTGAGACTGTTGGCTTCGCCTTTGCATTCGGGGAAAACCGACTGTCTGACAGCGACCCTAAGATTTCGGACCAAAGGCAAGTTGAAAGGGTGTCACATCCCCCTGCGCCTTCTTCCTTTCTTCCTCCGTGGAGTAGAGCCGCCAACCAAGGCTCCGTGAATAAAATACCACAACATGCCAGGCCTGCTACTCAGGCTCTACATTCCTAATTCCACCTTTAATCGCTCCTCTCTCATTGTTTTGCCGCTGACGGAAACCAATTTCAAATAAAAGAATTGAAACAACAGGACGGACTCGTGTGGCCACTTCCTATGGTGAAAGAAAAAAAAAAAAAAAATGCGCATGTTCGTCGCCCCAATCGCTGTTTCAATTTGACGGGACGCCATAAAAGGCCGGCCTCTCATAACACACACACACACACACACGTACACACAGAGGAAACCGCACACTGACAGACACATGCATGTGAGCGCGCAGGCTGAAGACAAAGACTACTTTGAAAAGTTCCTCCGCCACCAGATGTTTCAGCCTGATCCCAGACTACAATACTAATGGGGCTGTTCCCGAGTGTGCATGGGCCAGTAGTTTTAAAAGCAGCGAGAATGAGCTCTTCTCTTCTGCAGATAGAGGCCTCCAGCACACTTCTGACATCAAAACAAACTGCCAAACTGCTCCGTTTGTCTTTTTTTGCAGCATGCGCAAACAACACACACAAAAAAAAAACTTAATTAACATATTATAAATGCTCATTTTCACAGCTGGTAGACTTAAAACTATGGGCACGTGTGCATGCATGGATAACTAAGAGCATTTCACACATATGAACACACCCGTCCATGAAATAAAGCAGCATTAGTCAGTATTAACGCTGTACCACTGCAAGGCATGCGCAGGCTGAATTGCGATTTGGCAACAGAAAAAGTGTGCCACGTCAACTATTGGGAGCAATAGGATTGTGCCTTGAAAAGGAGCACAGCAGCAGCAAACAAACGAGTGTATTTACACTAGAAATTGAAGCTAAGTGCGATCTCTGAGAAGGCAAATTCACTGTTTTGACAGTGATTACAGTACGATCGAGCGCACATGACGGTGGCAGCCTTTTCTTTCCTGGCATCACAGCAAAAACCAGAGTAGACAGATCTGGAGATAAAGACCCGGCAAGAACAGGGAACTTGAAGAAAACTCAACTAGAAACTAAAGTAAAGGTGAAGCAGACAAAGGGAGAGAATAAATCAGATAAAAATTATGAGTGTGCGCGTGCCTGCGCAGGGTTTTGATCCCACTGTCGGCCGATCAGGCCGTTAACCTTCAGAACAGGCAAAACTGTAAGTGAGTCAAACCAATTGTAAGCAAGCAGCAAATGAGATAGATGTGGCCTCAATGGGGGGAGATAAGAGCAAACAGACTCTTAGAGTAACTGATAGGCACCTATCAACAAGGCTGAGCTGTCTGAGGATGAATGTTGACTAATGCTGCGTGCAAAGCCTGGGATGATGGGCATGGACACACAACGGGAGCAGACACCGTATCCAATGAGTACACGGAGCTCCAGAAGTCACCTGTTCACAGACCATAAACCACAGCAGAAACTTTGAAGTAATCAACTTAAGAGGTTCCCACTTCTGTTACAAACACCTTTGTTTGGTAAAATATGATGTCTTAACCTTCCAAAGTGGGACAAGCTACTACAAAACATTTGCAGTCAATTATCCTAAGTGGATCTTTAAAAAAAAAAAAAAAAAAAAAGGCGGCGCAAAGATCAATGCAGAAGTAAAATAGATAAAAGAAAAGTTGAGTAAAGTCTCGCTAAATTAAGCAGGCAGCACTGGAGGAAAATGAGCTCCACGCGTGTGTGAGATGCGCAGCCCTTCCAGCTTTAGCACAGCAGGGCTTACAACATAAATCACATTCTGATTCACGCCACTTATGCCACTGTCACATTTTCCATAGTTCATTTTCACCGTCTGACGGCGGCATGAAAACTGTGGTAGTTCCACACGGGGCTCTCGTGAAATCAGAGGAGGAATACACACTCGACAACATAACTTTGCAGTTGCTTCCGCGGCTTTTTAGGTGGATGTCAGTCACTTAAGTCCTCATCGCCCACTGGCTGAAGGATTGCATCTCTGAAGTACCTGTGTGACCACTTTCTGATCCAATATTACAGCAAATCTGGGTTTAAAAGCCATCATCTCCACAAAGACAAACTTTTTCCAAGTGGTTATTTGTAAATGAACCCGTCTTACCAGGCGGGCTGCTGGATTTTACAAATCACTAGCAGTGATAAAATAAAATAGATCACGCTCGTTTAAAAGTAAATGCGGGGAGCATAAAAAGGGCAAAAGGCTTGAAAATGTGCTCATCTAGCCTGCACGAGAGCAACATTCACAACATGGGAAAGTTGGTTTGAATCACACAAACCTCATCAGGCGCTCTGGGCTTAATACATTCTGTCCACACCGATTCAGGGAACCCACCCACAACTGTTTACTGGAAATCTACTTTAATTTCCAAAGTGCGCCCTATTTTTTTTTACATTTGCTAAATCTTTTTGACCTGGAAGGACACCTGTGCTTTATCTTGGGGAAACCAGAAGCTAAAGACAGCCGCAAAGGGTGGAAAAAGTCTACCTGTGATGAGTGTGCACAAAGTCAAACTGTCCGACGGCCGGGAGGGAGGCTGCGCAGGTACTTCAGCAGAGCGGCCAGATGAAAACTCACTTCCAATTATGCCTTGTTTTATATCATCGAGCTCACAGTCGGGGGAATCCTTCACGGCGTTTTTTTTTTTTCCACAAGGTCAAAACTGTTCTGAGCCGTGATTGATAGCTGAACGTCTACAGGAAGCGTTGCAGTAACTCACATGCTGCTGAGTCAAAGCAGTCAGCGCTCACAACTCAGAGCACAGCGCGTAACAACCCAGCAGGTTTCATTTTACTAGCCGCCTAACAAGCCAGAGCTGCAAAGGCTGTAAATGGGCTCCTAATTATGTTTGATACTGTAAAACTCTGAACGCATGCTAGGCTTCGAGTTTACTCACAACCCTTGCGAGGAATCGTACAAAGGAGTAAGCAGGTGTCGAGGGTTTTCCCATCGCTAACGCACAGAAAGGAGACAGGATTTGGAGCCACAAAGCATCACGTTGTGCACGTTTAACTCTTCTAAATAACACTTATCAGCCCGTCATGACTGAGAGATTTTAAACCTCTTGGGTCAAAAAGAGAAAAAAAAAAAAGTGTTTTCCTCGTCTCCGAAAAAAGAACCGACAGGGATTTTTTTCAAAAACGACCCCAGACCTCGACCATTTGCTGGTTATCTGAAGCAGGCGATCTAAAACGCAGACGCTGAAGTCTGAAATAGACCAAAGGCTTAAGAGACCAACTCAAGCCTAAACAAGACTGTACAAACCACAGACAGAGTGGGGATGACATTTAGGGCCCTTTTTTTTTCCAGACCGACTACCAGTAAATGCAGAAAGAGAATAAAACTCCAATCTTTGTATCAACAGCGTTACAAGCAGTGAATATAAAGTCATGAAAGTCCCACAACAACATACCCAGACAGTAAAATAAGTCACAAACAACTGTGTCCTTGGGATATGAGCAAAACAGGGGACCAGGGGTAATAAAAAAAGTGCTAGCTACAGAGCTGTGAGTCAAGAGAGCCAGTAGCCTTGAAAAAAAAGTTTTTCTTTAAATAAACTATCCGTGACAAATGAGTGTTTTCCTTTATCTGAACTGCAGGCAGGGCTGAGATGAATAACGGTTGATTGCTCTAATAGATGCAATCTTTTCCTGTTTATTGCATACACCGAGCGTTAGGCCAGTCGTGATCATAAATAAATGGGATTAGAAATTAGACATAAATGGGAGTGATGTGTTCACGTTAATAAAAATAAAATAAAAAGGAAAGGGTGGTACATTGAGATGCTTAGCGAGCGTCAGCTGAGAGGGCTCGAGCAATGCTTCCCATATATTTAATTACAGGGCACAGATACATAAAGCAGAGCTCGGAGTAAAACGTTTGTTTTTCTAGACATCAAGCCGTTATCTTCTCAGATGTGGATGTCGGCTACAATGGGTTCAGTCATTCAAGGAGGGTTTGGGAATCTGATTTTCAGCATGAACTATGTTACAAACTGTTTTCTTTTTAAATCAGCCATCAGGTCTTGGAAGGAAAAAATCGAAAGTGCATGCATTGGTTTGGCCTAAATAAGAACGGGTTTCCCTTAACTAGTGATAGACCTTGGCTTAAGTTGAGCAAATCAAATGCTTTTACCTCACATTAAATGCTGATGTAGTGTGTTGAGCGGGAGCAACTGGGTTTAAGTGGAGGCGTTACAAACACCCATCAGTCCTCTAAACTCCCTCCACATTTTAGTACTCTGAAGGCCCATGAAATGATTGATTCTACGGTGGAAATTCACCATCTCATCTGGTTCAAAAGGCAGAAAAAATCAATGGCAGGTCAGCCTCTGAAGTCACTTCTACCCTCCCTCCACACACACACACACACACACACACCCCCAAAAACCACGCAGGGTAAGCTTTAAGTCTTCCTTCGCACTCCGTCTGAGGTTGGCCTTTTACTGCCGCGATGCCGTCCCGCTCCGAAACCCCCAGAAACAAATACAAGGCAGCCCACAAAATCACTACAGTTGTTCCCCATGTCTTCCACAACATCAATAAAACACAGGAGATACATTCCAGCTAGTTGAACGGGACGTTTCTGACTTCCCTCGCTCCATGTGTTCCCTCGGCCTCTCTCAAAAACTTTCTCTCCTCGGAGCTCCACCACAGGGACTTCACATATTGCAGCCATATGAGCGAGCCCAGGCTGTCTCCAGGCCCTCTGCTGTCTCCCCCTCCGTCTCACACACACTGACGGGAACGGCTTTTACAAGCAAGAGGCTCTCTTTAGGAAGTTGTCAACTGTTTTGACGTTTAATAGTAGCTACGAACAAGGCCGTAAGATACAATAATATCCAGTGTCTGGAAAGCGGAAAATTTTCAAACATTACAACACCAGAGTGAGACGCTGGACGTTTTTCAGGAGTATTTCAGCAACGTCACAGAACACTGTTAAAAGTCGTAATAGTTTGACATGACACACTGAAGTTATTTAAAGGGGGAAAACACGGGCGGCTGGCGTATCGCGGAGAAAGCACCAACAGCTAAGACGGACATAAAGAGGACTTCAAAGCAAAGCCAGGAAATATCGCCAGCTTAATTGAACGCCTTTATGAGAAATGGAAGTTGATTGAAAGCACATGATCTTGATCTACTTCACGTCTGGACCCGCTCCGACGAGTAAAAACCACTGATAAATCATTTTCTCTGTTAGCTTTAAGAGAAAAAAAAAAAAAAAAAAAACAAAGTAAAACTTTCTCACCTAGAAGAAGAAGAAGAAGTTAGAAATCGACCATGAAATGTCACCATATTGCAAAGCGGCTGCAAAAATCCCCGCAGAAAACTAAAGCAGATAACTTAAAACACCTTCTGTGACCTGATTAATCTAGGACCGTATCTTTTAAGCCTTTGGCTTTCTCCCCCAATTAAAAAAGTAGGATAAAAATGTGTCACTGCTGTCTCTCTTTCTGCTGTCATCCTTTGTGTAAAAACTACCAAACCGAGTCCAATCAGCACCTCCCGGATCAGAGTGTGTTAGCGAGCCGCACGCATTACTGCAACATGATTTACACTTTGGAGTTTAACACATCATCTTTTTCCCGGCTTCAGCCGCCCCTCACAGTTTCACGAGCAGGGCCGATGCATCTGGATAACTTTTTCCTTAAGTTGCGGGGTGAAAAGAGTGCAAAGTTTTATCAGATTTTTTTTTTTTTTTTTTACCTTTGGGAAAAGTTTCAGAACAACGCAAGCAGCCATAAACCCGAAAAGATTACAAGACATATTTAAATCTGGAAAAATACGCATTTAAACGTGGCTTTTTCAAATCATTTCTGCTTGATAATTGAGTGCTTTTTTAAAACTAAGCGTGGTTATCTAATGGGCAGCGCACAGGAGTACAAGAACGTAAAACCAAGGAAGGGTGAGGGCCTGCTCTGCTTGTTTTTTGGGTTTTTTTTTTACTTTTAAAAACACTGAGGTTATCTGCTGAATAAAAGTCGCTCCACACATAAGCAGCTCTTTGGGGGCCAGATTGAGAGAGTTCTGCTGAAGGACTATGTAAAAAGCTTCCTTGCAGTGTGTGCCTCATTGTGCTGGCTTCACATACTCTGCTCTCCCCACTGAGTTGTCATGCCTACCCGGCTCCCTTATCTCAAAGGAACATCACAGTTTCTTACAACGAGGAGGGGAGGAGGGGGGGGGGGGGGGGGGGGGTGGGGGGGGGGGACTTTTTCAAAGTTGATTGGAAATGCAACTCAGGCTTCCCGGCATCACTCACGAAACGTCCCGCAGCAACAACAAATAAATAAACCCCGACACACACGAGCTAATGGTTGGTTTAAAGTTGATAAGAGACGATATTCGGAGGTCTTTAACGACGGTCCACATCCACCACGCGCTCGCCTTAACAATGAGAGAGGTTCAAAGACAGCGCCATAACGGCTGTAAAACCGTTTGTTTACCAAATACCTTACGAGCTAGACTCCCACCGTCCCCCCACACCCACTTCATTTGGCTAAAATAAATCTCAAAACACCTAAGAAATAGCCGCTTAGCGCCTTCTCTCTGCCTCAGACGTGCGTCACTCGGAGGCTCAAAGAAGTCTGAACTTGAAGAGTCACTTTTGAAGTTCGAGAAGTGGACGGGAAAAGTTATCAATGAAAATAAAAAAGTCACGCACAGCCAGATAGTTCCACCGGAGGTACGTTGTTATGACACATCCCTCCCGAGTCGCCGCCGGCTTCCCTAAAAAAAAAAACGAAGCAGGATGCCACTTCTCTAAACCAAAGGCAAAAAAGAAAAGAACAAGAATGAAAACTTAGAGAAAAACACAAACCTACTTCAGTCGACTAAGTCACTCCTCGTCCCCTTGTTGTTGGCTTCAAACTCAGTCTCAAATCAAAGAGGTAGCTGTTCCCGGTAGCCCCCCAATTTGTATTTGTGTAGCGTTTGGGTGTCCTAACCTAAATGTAAATTGCCATGTGAATTCAAAGCGGTGCTGCTCTTTTCCTCCCTCTCATTCAGCAGATCCCTCTTTCCTCAGCGACGCCGCTCAGGCCGTTAGTTACATAAGACGCAAACCGACTGCTGCCCGTCGTAAAACTACAAACGGCTAACAGTGCAACAATTTAGTCTCCTCGTCGCGCGGCTGCCTTCAGGGACGAACAAAATTCATCCTCCCACTTGTCCGACAAGCATGCATATCGCCATCTGCAACTCCAAAGCTGCGTCGCCGATATATATCTTCTTCTTCTTTTTTTTTAAAGCCCCTGCACCGTGTAGTGGAGAGGGTTCTATGCATGGTGTGTATTTGTGTTGCTAGTGTCTCTTTTGGTGCTCCTTACCTGTTGATCAAAATAAGCATTAGCCTCTTTTCTCAGTGTGTACCTCTTTCAGCAGCCTGTTAAGATGGTGGCTGGCTGGCTGGTTGGCTGGTTCGTCTCTTTGTGGGGTTTTTGTTTGTTGATGATGTCGGACGGGGTGACTGTGTCTTGGCTGTCTCTTTTTTTCTTTAGTCTGAGAGGGAAAGAGAGATAGTTCAGGCTTCACGGCGGCACACAAACTAGGCTAATACCGACTGATTAGGGGTGAATTTGGCTCGAGTTTTTTTTTTTTTCTTCTAAGTATTCCGTCGGTATAGTTTGTTACTCGGCCGCGATTTGGTGCTCACAGTCAGCCAAAGACGAGCAGCTCGTTATCTTTTTCCTTTTTTTTCTTTTTGTCAGAGTGGTGTTATCGCTTTGCTGTGACAGGACCCCTCTGCCTGTCTCTCTGTAGGCTGTGGGCATTACGTCAGAGGAGGAAGACACAGCAGCTCTATTAATATCAAGAAGCCACCCGAAGACTGACTCTTAAAGCGACACGCACTGTTATCTCACTAATTTCCACAGTTAATAGCAAACCGAATCGACCACCTGAGTCAAATCTAAAATACTCTTAAAGTGACACGCGCGTCAGTCCCAGCACTTGTTCGAACTATTAGTAAACCAAAGCAACAGCTCCTAGATAAGAAAAAAAAAACTTTCTTTAGTGCGGAACACTGCAAAGCTAAAATATGATCATGCATGATTAATTACATGCTTACTAATGACCCCAATCAATTACTGTCAGCAACAACTTTTGTAATTAACAGCGGGCCTGTTGAATGGATTGTGGAAGTTTAGCAGATGGAAATTGCAGCTGATGGAAAAAAAGACTCTTAAACACCAAAGTTACTTAATCACACTGCTCTTGAAAGAAAGTAGGAAACTTCTTTTTCCCATGAAAATGCATCTTCAATAATGTATTTATGTGTCTTTAAACTGGTTTCAATCTGAATTAATACATTTTTAATTATACCAGTTGCATGGGAAATTATTTTCATCTTCATATCAGAGTTCAATTAGGATATCTCTCTCTCACTAATGCTGATAACTCATATTTAAACTTTTTCTCTGTGTCTATGCCTACTATAACTTACTTGCTAATGATATAAGTTCCCACTGGGTGTAGGAACAGTTTTAAAATCAGTGCTCCAAGAGTGCAACATCCCAGCATATTTTACATATCACTGCAAAAATGTGAAGGGATGGCATCACATCTGTTTAGACTATTTCTGAAAAAGAAGTAGCCTGGTTAGTTTGCTTCTTTTTTCATTTTTTTTTATTAGACTCTGGACATCAGGCCCACACACTAGAGCAGATAACAAGCTCCCAACTGTCTTCACGGCAGGTTAAAAAAAAACAAAAAAACTGTCAAATAAATAAGCAATTAATGTGTTGTTTTTGTCTATGACCTGTTGTTGTTAGTTTCAGTCTCTTTTCAAGATTTTATGGTTGTTTAGCGTGCTACTGGAAGAAAAATAACTTTTTAATATCACTTGCTGACACCGAAGGTTCTATTTATTCACATCTTTATTCTGAGTAATTTTACTGCAGTTTTATTTCATAAAGCAGTAACAGTCTGCTTAATATAAGATTTCATTCCTCAGGTTGGAAGAATTTTTTTTACATTATTCTTTTCTGTTTGGTATTGGGTTTTTTTTTTGTTTTGTTTATTTTTAATACAGAGGGATAAAACTCCAATCAATGTGTCTCTCCTGTTCTCGTCACCTGGGGCCCGGGGCCTATCTGAGGTTATATTATGTGCAGGTCTCAAGTCCATCTTAGAGCTAAGACAACCATCCATGCATCTTCACACTCACAACAATTGCCATTTAGAATCTATCCATAAATTAGCCTTGATTTACTAACAAATTAAGAAAAATCTGTACAGACTAACTGTACCTGTTGGTTTTAATTAATAAGACATGCTAACATATCTTAAACATTGCATTAATGCCATTAATGTCATTCTTCCTTCACATCATATGCAATCTGAAAAAGAAAAAAGGAAAGTTTTGAAACCTGTATTTATTCAATATAATCATTCTATTGTTGCCATTATATACCATCGTTGCCTGATGTGCAAACAAGGAAGTGAGCAGTTTCACTGAAAGTTGCTCTACAGTGCTTCTAGTGGTCAAAGCCTCTGCTAAGTAGCCCTGAGTCATCAGTGAGAGGATTTTTCATCCAGCCATTCATTTTCAGTTTATTCCCAATATTGCATATTCAAACAGTCTTGATTTTGAAACAGACGGAGAACCCGGGCTGAATCCCGATAACATGCTCAAACTACAAATCAAATCAAAAGCTTGAGAATCAAAACATTATACATCAAAAAAGATTACATAGAAAATAAATGCATCAACCTGATATAAATCTGATGCAATTTCCTTCAAAGAGATAAAAAATCGTAATCAGTAATTATTTTCATAGATGGTCATCTACTATAAGGTTCACTGCAGAGGAAGTTTAGGCAGAGGACTCTATTTTTATCTACATTGGCCTCTATTGTCTCCTGAATCATATCTTATTGCATTTTATCTCAAATGTACTCAAAAATACTCCAAACAACAGATATGAGCACACTCACATGTTTGGTTGCATGAAAATAAAGCTACAAAGAGGAAATTCTTACTTATACTTGTAACGGAAGGAGCCCTGTGCCATCATAAGGCCTGGATTTTGAGTTAGTTGCTAAAGACGGTGTAGATTGTCCTTTTTGTCTCAGAACTGGAGCGTATCGCGGCCATTTCTTCCAAGAGATTTGGGATGCTGATTGGTCTGACCACAGTTCACATTTCCACTGGATGACGGGGCATTTCAGCTGCTTCTGAGCCCAGAAAAGTGTAGCGGTCTCTAGAGAAGGTTAACACAAGGCTTCTTTTCATACACAGGGAAGTTTCATTTTCTGATAAAACGTCACTTTTGTTTTCTTTTCAGGTTCACCTCCTCGCTGTAGTGTTTGACAAATCTTCGCACTGTAATCCTTTCCCCATTCATTTTTTTTTTTCAGCCGTTGATTAATGATACCTCAAGACGCTGTGCTCTTATTTGAGGGATCAAAAAGATGCGTGTCGAGCTGAGGCTTTATGTTCCATTATCGTTTGCACACTGAAAAAAACTTTTTTTTCATTTAGCAAATTCAATACTTTCCAACTTTCTTTCTTTCTTATATGTGGTTGTGTAAAGAATGATAAGTCAAATCACATCTGAGTGAATGATCCAAAATGTATGCTTAATCATATGACGGCTGGGCTGTCTCTTACCTTATATATAAATCATTATTAGGTTTCATTCATTATTTGGATTTAATCTTTTCTTGCCCTCTGCTACTGTCTTCCATTTTGTTGTCAAGTAAGGCATTATTTTTGGGGGAGAAATTTTGCATATAACGCAAAAACAACAGAGAATAGTCTGCAGGCATGTTCCAGGAGAGGCCATAAATATTTAACATGGCCAAGGTAGCTCATATGAAAACAAGTATATTGGCTAAGTTTGTCACCACCAGCACTCAGGTAGAAATAGACTGTGAGTCTCATGGATTTCTCAGTTGCTGCTCTTCAGAAACTACAGATTAGAACATTTCTGCTGACATAAGCATATTTGCAGTCCCCAACCATACACATTACTGGATAATACGGGGACACTAAATAAACCTGGGTATGACAAAGAAACTTTAGACGATTTTAAAACTTAACAAACATCCTTACCTTCCTCATTGTGGTTTACTTTTTAGTGAAACAAAGATATTTTTTAAACTTCTGTCTAATTCATCCATAAATCTTCATGCAAATGTTGGGCAATAGGTAGGCCAATAGGTATCCAGTCTGCCAAAGGGCCATAGAGAGACCAACAGCTGTGCACAGCTGCATGGGCCTGCCACAAATTGTTTTTTGGACATGTCGCTGTCTTCCAATTCAAAATAAGCTATCATCAATCACAAAAAAACTACTTTTTTGTATAATTTCATATCATAGATGTCCTTTTGTTTGATAAAATCTAGTATTTAGAACATAATCACATTCTTTTAACTAGATCTACTGTGCCTAAAAAGAGGGGAAAACATCTTTTGTCACCATTACAGGTAAAACAGAAAGAAATCCTCCTCTGGAGCTGTGGATCAATGCACTTCTCTCCTTGCAGCCAAATGTTGGATTTTGCTGACCTTAATCAGGGGATACACAGAGGACAATGAATAAGTGGCTCTGAACGTAACAGCCACCATCTGCCAAACATGAGAAGTAAGCAGAAACCCTATTATAACAAGAGCTCATGACTCAGCATTTTATCAAAAATTGCTTATCTGAATTTCACATCTCATACCTTTTCCATTTTTGGGTTTGCACACAAACCTTTTACGTAGTTAGAACTGGATTCGATATCTTACTTTTAAGCACTATAAAATGCTAAAAAAAATAAATAAAAAAAAAATAATGTGAAAAATAAACCCCGATAAAAGTATAAATAAAAAATCATAATCTGCAAAACCTGAGCAATTAGAAGGGAACATTTGAAAAAAAAAAACACTTTCCTCCTGTAATTGAGAGCATTTATTTTTATCCCTAACGACCCAAAAAAGCACCGCTTGCATTTTAGTTTGGGCTCCATATATCTGAAAGTGTGACACCCAGTAACCTTTTAGATTGTTGGAGTAAAACTAATCTGCATTATCAGGTTATCCATCCTCCTCCCAGAGTACCTCCACCTAACTTCCTTTTCAGATAATGTTACATTCACTGTCCATCGCAAGCCATTCTCTTTGATACAACATCAAATGTAAACATTAGTCATTCTGCTCAGTAATTAAGGAAATTACTGATCTGGAAATGCTTATCAGGAACTTTATTTAATGTTTTATGTCCTAAGAAAGAAATCAAACTTTAAACTGACATTCAATATTTTTTACAAGTAGAAATTGTGTCATTGAGTGCATCATCTGACTAGTATTGTATGAAAACATCTGGGAAATGTTAGTTACTAAAAAACCAAAGACAGTAAGGTCCAAAGTTTATGGACTTGCCTACCAGCTGTTTTTGGTCAGACTGCCGACAAAATCAAAATGTAATTGAGAATAAAATGTAAAGTCACATCCTTTTTTTATGTGGTGTGTGACCATTTACTGTATGTTCTATTACACAGTAATGTGATCGAAGTGTTTTGTAACATAGAGAGATCTTAACTAAAGTAAACCCTAAGGAACCAGAGGGTGGAGCACAGCCGAGAGGTCCACTCCATTCCCTTGGAAGAAAAACAAGTTGCTGCGGTGTGCTTCTTTGTATTTATTTTTGCTAACAAGGAAAAAGATCGGAAAATATCCATCAAACGGCGTTGATAATTTTATGTTAAATTGTGTTAAATTTTAATCCTCTGTCAGAGATCTTGACATTGGCGCAAAACCTCGATATAATGGCATGATTACAAGTTTGTTCCTGGAAGTTTAACGGACCTGTGTGAGAACCCAATGAAATGAATGCTCTTTTTATAGTGCTGTTTAAATTTCCACACGCCGAACGGGAAAAGCCTGGGACTTACTGTCACTTTGCAGAGAACAGACAGATTGTCAGATTGAGACACTAGCCAGGTGTTTAATGGGCTAGTAAGACCTTCTCTTGATTAAATAATAAATGCCTCTCAAGCATTTTATATTTAATTTGATGCTTTTTGGTTTTTAAAGTCTTTGTTTCTTAACTTTATGAATTATCTATGTGTCTTGCTTCCTACTCTTTGTGGTTGAGAGAGTCTGGGAGCAGCTTGCTGACTTTTTCCAGTTTGTTGCTTCTCACTGGCAAAAAAATGGCTCTGGCTTAAAAAAAAAAAGAGTATTTTCTTCTACTTTCTTCTGCTACTGTGTGGTGATTATAAGCGTTTTGTAAAATTACTTTCTACATTTTCATTTCATCCTTTTTTTCCATTAGAAATGTGCTCTCTATTGTGTCACAGAAGAAAAGAGTTGGGATGACAAAGCTGGTCGGCTGCTCTCAGAAATGATCAGACCTTGAAATACTGAGTCACTAATACATCCCACTCTTCTTTATATTTTTTCCACATTAGTCTCTTGATTTTTTTTTTGTCCGTTTTAAGACTTGCTCATATTGATGTTCGCCAAAGTAAATTCATTTTCTCTTCAAAATATAATAACTTATTCATGCCCATGGCCCCCACATTTCCATTACCAAGAACTACTAAGATTTGTTCAAGGCTTTCTTAATTTGATTCTGACAGTATTACTGTAATCTCTAACCTTGGCCACAGAAAACCACAAATTCAATAATGAATACTGAAAACATTTAACTAAAAGCTTTTTTTTGTCAACGTTGACATAACCCTCAATATTAAATTACTATTTGACTATAAATCTCACTTAACACTGAAGTGAAACTTTTGTTTTGGGATAAAAATACTCTGTTGTGAAAGAGGAACTGCGGAATCCAACTATCGGCCCCAGCAACCGACATGGGGACAGAAACTTTTACCAGGCTTCCCAAAGCAACACTCACTTTTAGGCTAAATTCTTGCCAACATCTTTATCTTTTAGCTGGGCTGGGCCCCAAGACTGTGAAAAATAGATGGCTTATCCGTGTGGTATCCAGGATCATGACCACAGCCGTTATTATCAGTGGAAGGAATGAGCCAAAAAACATGGTTACCATTTCTGTGTAATGGCTCTTTATCATCACAGGAAAAAAGTGGTATGTCTTAAATATATGTCTTTTCATATTTTCTTCATTTCTGTAGGGTTAGAGTTAAACTACTGTAAGAAAAAAAAGAAAGGAAACTAAAAAAGAACCAAGTAGATCACCGCTCAGTTTACCATTTATAGGTGGGAAGATTATATAAATAACAACAAAGAACTTTCAAGAGATAACTTCTATCCATTTGCTGCATGCTTGACCTTTTGCATGCAGGCACATCTCCAGCTTGTTGTTGGCTGACCCCTCGCGAAAGGTGGCTCTTTCTAGTGGTGTTACATAATCTGCTCACACATTCAGGTTGGCCTTCATTACATATGATGGATGAGGTGTCTGCAGGGCCTCCAGAAGTTTTTTTTCTTTAAATCGATTTTGTTTCACTCTCCTGGATAGTCACTGGAAAGTGTGTGGCCGATCTGATAAAATTCCATTGAGAAATGTAAATAGTCCCGCTGGACAGGTTGTGGTGGCAACCTTGGCGAGTGGTTGCGCCATCCCAAATGGAGCGAATTTACCATGTTGGTAATTCGAGTAATCGTTTACATATTGACTGATTATGCAGAACACTGTTTACATCTGATTACTCCGTGACAGTGTAACCAAAACGTAACTTTTGTTACAGATTGGAAATACTGCTGACTGTGGGGAGAAAAGCAAATATGAACTGCAAAAGGCCTTGCCAACAATTAAATGGTGAGGATATGGATGGGTCGGATTGATAAGTGGTTGCTGGATCAAGGTAGTAAAAGGGGCACCATTCCATTCCAGTCAGGCTTCAGTGAAGAAGGGTTACCGTTATGGGCTGCTGTCACGGGCTGCTTACAGCCAATGCAGCCGTGTGAACACTTAAGCTGCAATTGTTGCTGTAGCAAACATTGACTGTGACATTTTTTCTTCATAATTTAATTAAAAACTCCATCAAAACAAACTGATTAATTTAATCATCGAAAAGAGGGTCACTTCCAGATCAAAATGGCGTTTGAAAATGTAACTACTTGTTAAACTTCCGATGTATTTTAGATCCATTCCAACTGAAATGGCTGTTTAATAGTCTGACCTCTGAGTTTAAGGTTCAGTTAGATTTAGCCTTGGCTGCGAGCATTGTTTTAGTATAAAAACAAAACTATTTCAGCAAAAAGTATTTTGCTGAATTACATCATAGTGTAATGTCCGGTGAAAAAAAAGCCTGGGATGGTCCAGGGTTAATCAGAACCAGAATTATGCTCAGGTGGAGTACCACACAAACACTTAACTCACTGCTTCCCCTCTGATTTTGACTTCGTGGCTGTGGCCTGTGACACGTGAACTCTTTTCAAACATGCGCTGCTTTCTTTTAAGACAGTGACAACTGAATGTGTGTGTACGTGTGTGTTTTGTGTGTGAACGAGCAGCCCATTTCGCGTATCAGATGCACCTCCGTGGTGAAAAAGGTGTTGTTTGTTCCACACACAGCTGTTCCTCTTGGGTAATTCATACCTGATTTCCAGATGAAGATGATGTTCGACACACATCAAGCTGTTGTGGTACAATTAGCTAATCGACAACAGCATTGCTGGTTAGAGGGTTATGTTCCGTGGTGCCAGCTTGCACTTTTCCACAGAACCTCTTACCGTCTCCTGTGCTGACTCAGAGGCGGCACATTACATTTCCCATACGGCTCCTGCGCTTTCATGAAACTGATGCTTGACAAGTGGGCATCAGACCCATTTTTAAAAGCCCTGCAGATGAGGATTCGTTAGACATATTAAAGCTGTTCATGTTGTGATCTGACAGACTATTTGATAAATAATCACTGTCCAAACGTTCATGCCCTGTACTTTCTGCTAAAATAACGTCCCTGAATTACTTCTGAGATCATCTGAACCGTAGTACTGTAGAAGTCTTTACATTGTCTGACTGTATATCCATGTTTTGAAGTTCCCCAATCCAAGTCTGTCACATCCAACACTTTGCCGTTTCCATGTAAACATATGTGAAAAAAACAGTATATCTGTCAAAACCAGCATATTGCTCTCAGTCATGACATTATTATCAATAATTAAAAAAATCCACTATACATGCAATCCACATATTTGTTTCAGAGTTCTCATTGTCATTTAAACTAGTAGTTCAAATGGAACTTTTGTGGATTTGTAAGAGGCAAACAGCTTGTGGGGTAAATTGTCACACCATCAGGAGCATCTTGTCAAAAGAATACACAGACAGTCTAATGGCTCCGACAAGTCTCTGAGCTGTCAACATTCCATCACTTTGACAGACAATGCTTCAGGTTCACGGCATCTTCCCCGGTACCAAAGCATCAATTCTACAAGGCATAGCAAGAGGGAGAAAATTAGAAGAAAGTAAGGCTTTATCCACAGCTGAGACATCCAGGTGGTCACCGAATAGCACGATGTGGATGCTTCTTCATGGACTTTAATGCTGCTTGTGCTGACAGTAAATGCCAACTTTGACCCACAGAAGTATTTTATGTTCCAGGTTTTGTCACATTACTTCGGGTCTTTGAGGTGTTTCATAGGATTTCTGGAGCAGTCAGAACAATTCGACCTTTCTCAGGTTTTTTTGGCAATTCAGCAGTTATGCCTTCAAGCTTAATTATGAAAGATACAATGGTTATACATTATGTTTATGAACTTCACATATATCAGAGCGGAGAAAAGGGGATTTGGATGTGAAGGCATAAAGAACAGTTTATGTTTCTTTTTTCAAGATGTCAAATAGATGGCTGATGTATCTTAATCTTTAACTGGCAATTATTAAATTGGGAACAAACTTGCAACACAGTGTCAGTGTACAATGAAAACAGCAGTGCTGTTGTTTAGCGTTTGGCAGGATTTGATTTAATGGGGAAAAGATTGCAGTTGTTTTAATACTGGAAAAGTCTGCGGCCACGTGAGACACAAAGCTTTGATGTTTGAGGCCCTAACTGCTGGGCCTTCACTTTACATGCCAACCCACAACTCTCATCGTTCATCAAAAAAAAACAAAAGAAAAAGAAAAAAAATGCCACTGACCAAACATCCTTATGAGTAGCTGATGATTAGTCTGTTGACTGTTTGTGAGTTTAAAACTTTATTTTCTCAGAAAAACACACACACACAGCTGTTGTTCATAGAATTGTAACAATTTTCCCTTTATATTGCTTAGAAGACAGCTTCATTACAAAGAGGCCTATGAAATGTCTACTTTCACGCTGCGCCATGAAATAATAATTTTGACTGGTTAGGACAAACAACCAAAAAGCCAATAAGAGTTTCACAGGCAGACTTAGGAGACTGATTCCAGACTACCTCAGTCGATTCATAAATATTTAAATCCGTATTACATGTAGACAGCAAAAGTGAGACATGAAATATTTATCATTCCTTGTATATTTATGTTGCATATTAATAAGTTCAAACATTAATGATAAATGGAAAACTACAAATCTGTACTCAAAATGTACATTTTAAATGCTTTTTAAAAGAACATTTTAAAAAGTTTTACTAAACTCACAAAAATAAAACGGATCGTATTTCCTTGATAAAAATTCCCTTTTTTGCTTTTAGAAGATATTCAGTGTGCATAGATGAGTCTCGTTCTTGTATAGATTAACATAACAATGATCAATGGGCAACCATTGCCAGTTTCAGAAAGAGAACTAAAGCCTGTGAAAATGAAAGCTGTAATAGTAGTTAATGATAAAATATCTTTACTTCAAATATGATGTATATCTCTATACTTTTGCCTCAAGCTCTTTGCTTTGAGAGATTTCACTTTCAATCAATCAAAAATATCCAGATCAAATTAAACCTGTTTGAGCACCATATCATAATTTCTGAATATTTGTTCACTGGTGGTCAAATCAAGAGTTTTGTAAGTATATCTATGAACTCGAGAACCGAACAATTTCCATAAAATGAATTTCAACTGCAGAGTTGCTCTGAGATTTTAGAGGGCTGCATTTCATCCAAAGAGAGGAGGAGGACAAGGGGAACAAATGTGAGATACTGTTAAATGGAAAGCATGACTTGTGACGAGTAAATCTGGTTTCAGTTTACATGCTGCTTGGCTGCTGGTGCATCCATATGTCAGTATAACATTTATAGATTCAACATACACACTTCTGCTCACAAATCAACAGGCTTGCCTGTTTTTTTTCTTTCCCTCTGTGGCTAATCTCTCCATGCCATTCGCTCATTGTGTCCCATACCCTTTAGGCGTAAGTAGGACACACATACTGTACAGACAGAAAGACTCTTTGTCTGGACTCGATTGAAAAAGGTGATTTTAAACACAGAGGCTTTTAGTAAAAGTAGGAATATAAATCTTTCTGCTTTTCACTGTGACGCAGCATTAACAGCTGAAAAAAAAACACAAATCTTAGCTACGAAAATACATAAAGCATTGTGTTGTGTTGTTTTATGGTTTGAACAGAGAGAGAAAAAAACTGACGATTAAGCTCCCTTGCCTGTTGCTTAAGTATTCCACTTTGTACGGGAATCACCACCTCTGAAACTACTGCAGCGATCCCCTCTCAGCCCAGTCCCGAAATCTACACAAAGAATTATCCTGCAGAACCTGGACCTTCATCTTACCTGCATTTGACACCAGATAAAATAAGTCTATTTAAATTACAAAAACAAAGACTGAAATGACATGAAAAACAACGATTGTGTCTGAATGAGTTTGAATCAGTTGAGTCTTAAGACGTTTGGTTTTGTTATAGTTGAAAACATGTTTGGTTTAACATGAAAAGATGCACGTGACTTGTGACTAAATATCAAATACTGGGGCCAAAAGCTAATGAATGAGCTTGCCCTAGTATATATGTATTCCTGTAAAGAAATATCAGGCTAGGACAACTCTTGTGTTACCAAATGAGTGTTTTTTACTGTGTTTCCATCAGCCCAGAGCCACCTGTTGCCACTGCAGAGTCAGCAGAGGTTTCCTCTCTTTTAAATGTATCTCTTAATCGGATTTAAATAATGGGAAATATGAACCATGTCAATAAACACTGTTATAGACCAGTTCAGTTGTGTAAGCAGATTGATTCCACCGGGAGTATTTGTGTTTTCCACTGAGTTGCCTGCTGCTCTGTCAGAGAGGAGAGCTGGCATGTCCCCCTAATTCAGTTTTTTTTTTTTGCTTTTTTGGCTGTGGCTCTGAGCACAGGACACCACAGCTGGACTGGAATATTCTGTTTACAGGTTTACTCACACTGGCAGGCTGGCTAAATCCTCTGCTATTAAAGAAAATAGCTTATTCCAAATGATAGATTTTCCATGCTCCAATCAGTTTTGCCGCAAAGAGAGACTAACGTTTGTGCAACGTTTTTGTATAACTCTAGAGGACAACTTTGATGAAACTATCACATTTTATTTACTTCATTTTCATTCCTCTTAAAATGTTTTCTTTTTGCTGTTATGTTCTGATGTTAGTTTATGGAAAAACAAAAAAACATAGGACCTAATGGCTGCCATGACACTGAAAGCTGCATGTCTGTCTCCTGGAGTCGGACAATAGGACGGTTATACTGCTAAAACCACTTGCTCGGCCCTGCCTGCTCTCACATTTTCCATCTCCTGATCTTCACTCACTTTGCTTCTTCTTCCCCTCTTTTTAGCATTCTACATGTTGAGTGACATGACTGCGATATTTACACATTTCTTTTCCAGAATAACTTCTTAATTCTTCATCCTTTCCCTCACAGTCAAATCAATATATGTATCTGCCTTTCTTTTTCTTTTTTTGCAGTAAATAGGAATTATTTTTGTAACACAATCCAACATGAAACTATGACTGTAAAAAAAATCTTCTGAATATAAAAGTAATAATAAACAGAAAAATGGGAAACCTGACATTTGTTGCTGGAAATGCAGCACATTAACTGTAACTGCCACTTTGGATATTTTTTTATTTATTTCTAGTTTCTTCTAATTTTATGATCCCAGATGTGTTTATTATTCCAACCAAGCATTGGATGTGCTTACGTTAAAGTCTGCTGTGTAACTAATTAGTCATGACTCGTTTGATCATGGTTTACCTGCCCTTCAGCTTCATTTACGAAAGCGTTTCACTACTTTAATCAAGCCATCACATATACAATGTGTCAGGATAATGTGCATTTTAAATCTGAAGTTGCTATGGAAGAGGTCCAAATATACATCCACTCACCCAGTTCATTTGCAACTGAAAGAAACTCCATGTGAGAAACGGAAACCTTAGGCAACTCCTTTGGCAGCTTTGTATTGGAGAGTTGTGACAAAAGCACTTTCTAAATAGTCAAGTGAATTAAAAAGCCAAATAAATTGGGCTGAACTTAACTACTTCATAATTTTACTCTTTGTGCTTTATATGATCGGCATGTAATACTGCTAATGGGAAAGTAAATTACCATTAGGCACACAATCTTTCTGTGTAGTTGAGAGCTTTAGTATAATGAGGTTTAGTTGTGTTTTAAATTATAATATTTTCAGTCTGCAGTCAAATGGGGTGGGAAAAACGGTGAAATCAGCATTGACTGTATTTGTAAGTTTGGCCACCAAAACGACCTGAATCTGCTTTGATATTGATTTATAAAGAGCCACCCACACAAAGAACAATAACAACGACAATTACAAGCAAAATGAGGGTTCCATAAATTGTTCCACATGTGAGCTTACCAATGAGGTCATAAATCCCCCAGTCTAGCTTATGGCCTTCAAATTTTTCTTGTTCAGTTAACATGATATCAGGATTAAGACTGGAGAACTTGCAGTTTCTGAATTTTATACTGTCATTAATGCTAGAGTATAAAATAAAAAGAACGCCAAAGCATATAAAATTATAAATAAAACTTGCTCCAAAAATGTTTAGATCTAGCTTCCTTAACCCTTGTATTGTCTTCACTTTTGGGACCCTCTGGTATCCCTCGGGTCAAATTGACCCGTGACATATATGGGGCTTTAAAAACCATTGTGAAATAAAATTTTACTTCATAATCTATTTAAAAATATTGTCTTTATCTACATTTCAAACAATTGAGATAACATATATGTTTAGGGAATGCAATCAGTCTCTCCTGGAACACAATTAACAATGGAAGTGTTATTCGTTTTTTTGTCATAAGGTTATAATTCATGTTAAATATCCACTATGTGATCATGCTTATCTTGGAAAAGTTTAAGTGGGACAATGTTTTCATTAACATTTATTACTTTGAATGCAAACTCTCAATACATAAACTGGAACTTCAACAATCAATAACTTTTATCTTATGAAATACTTGCAACAGGGTTGATGCTTTTGAAAAATGACAGGCATGCCTGTTTACAAAACACATGCATCACAAAATTTGACAGTATGTGTACCACAGATGTACTTTTTGCAGTTTCAGAATCACTTTCAGAATCAGAATGGATATCTAAATGATCCTCAAATTCGGAGACATCTTCTTCTTCCACATTGCTGTGTTCCTGACTCTCTTCAAATATGAGCTCCAAAGCTCTCTGACAGCTAAATCTTTTTGTCATACTGAGGGTGGAAGAATCTGTACTGTGATGCAGTGGTATTTATCTTTTTTGTCCCCCCCTTGATGGGCAGGTGCGAGAAATATAGTGCGAGAAAATTGTTTGATGTATCAAATGTTATGGACAATCATTCGAAAAAAAGGGGTTTACAGGTGGACACATGAAAGAGGGTGCGGGAAAGAGTGGGAAAGAGTGCGGGAAAGTGAGAGCAAACAGCTTCTCACTGCTTAGATTATAATAATGCAACATTATGTGTGTGTGTGTGTGTGTGTGCGTGCGTGTGCGTCCGTGTGTGTGCGCATACAAGCATGCGTGTGTGTGTGTTTGTGTCTCTGTGTGTCTGTCGGCATGTTTCTGTTTGTCTGTGTGTCTTGTGGGCATGTTTTTGTGTGTCTCTGTGTATGCGGGTCAATCTGACCCGAAGACCATACGAAGGATGTAAATGTGTGGGGTATAGTAGCATGTGTGCTCAAATATTTTTTTTTGTTTATACATGTTCATCACAGAAAATAAGGTAAGGCCATTGAGTTTCAGGTAGAAAAAATGTATACTCGTACCATTTTTCTTATTGTAAAAATTTGAAACGGGTCAATTTGACCCGAAGACCATACAAGGGTTAAGTCAAATTTTGCAAACCATAAAAGTTCTGGTTTCCTTTCCTTCCCTGCACAATATGCAACAGGTCATTGAAGTCTAATACAGGATCCCAAAGAATCAAGGTCCTCAGGGTCCACCAAGATGAATGCTGAGGATGTCATCATTCACTCAAAGTCTCTGACCACCTTTCATCCCCAAAACCTTCTGTTATTTGATGTTTTGACAATGGTTTTGGCGAGCTCGGTCTACATGTAGTTCCAAAACATCCCACGACTGAGCTGAGATCTGTTGACTATAAGGGCCATACCGTATGAATAATAGAAACTGCCTGTCTAACATGCGGCCCCTCGGTACTGAACACACAGCAAAGATCACATTACACTTTTTACATACCACTCTCACACGAATGTCACGTTTGTCAAACATGCACTTCGACCCCAGTCTTCTGCCTGACTGACCAGTTTCTCCCCCACAGATCTCCGTGTGTGTGTCAGTGTTCAAACTGAACCTTTGCCATTTATAAGCTGAATCTATCTGCCTTGTTACACCTGCCTGTTCTATTCAGCGGTCCCCCATGACTTCAGAGTTTCGATATATTTGCTGTCTGTCACCTTTCCTTGTCATGTCTGAGGTGGATTTAAGAGGCAAACTCGATACAAAACAAGGGTTTTAACCCCCATCCGCTACCTGGTCAGTGTCGTTTAGTAACAGAAGGGCGGGTCTTAATAAGTAGTCCATCCAGCGAATGTTGGCAAGCAACAATTAAGGTACTATTTCCCATATAAACAGAATTTGATTCTTGGAATCTTACAACCAAAATTGAATGTGGATTAATAAATCCAGACCTCCCAAAATATAACCGCACACAGAGCATCAGGTTAAGTCAATCGTGGTGTAAACAGAGTTGATGAGGGGAACAATGGCATAATTCACTAATGCACAGACACTCACAGCGTGTAACATCGTATACCCACCTGGGCCATGTGTAATGCTTTAATCTTGGAGGCACACAAACACATGCCAAAACTATATATTTATTTAAACACAGACTACTTTAGCCCTGGACGCTATGGAAAATGTAGACGTGGAACAAATTTGATTCATAAATTGGAGGGTTTCAGTTTTAATCTCTGCCCGGTCTTTTATGGCCGGCTGCTTAAATAGAGCTCAGCCTGTGGAACTGGGGTGCAGAGGGAGGAAGGAGGAGACAGAGAGAGGGTTGGGATCACCAGTCAACCGCCAGGATTCAAGGTGATTTGAACGATAGTTTCAGTGTGGAGCTGCAAGACTGGTTGACTGAATATGAGCAGTCAGCTAGCAAGGCCAATTTTACACATGGCTAAGTTTTCTCTTATACTATATACCTGAGTACACACATGCAAACACACACGTTCACAGACACACACACGCACATCCTAAATTTAAATATGTACTGAAACTCACAGGTACACACAAGTTCACTTTCATTAACTTGAAAAAAATATATTTTTGTAAAGCCATAAAAAAAATTTTATGGCTTTACAGGTAGTTTTGATCACCTGATGATGATCACAGCATAAAAAAGTGACAAAGAAATGTCTAAAATAAATGAGCATCCAAATAAGTACAGCCTAAATAAACTTTTACGGAAAAGATGTTTTAAATTGTTGAACTGTTAGTGATGTTATGTTGCTCATAACTTCCAACAAAATATTTCAGTGCCAAACAAAATAGAATGTAAATAACAGTAACCAGGACACAATGGTTGAATATCAACTGATGTCTATTTGATTAGCCAGTAGTTCAGATAAATCTGAACATCCCTTATCTAAAGGTCTTCCCCAATATATGTTGGCAAGACACATTAACAGTTATTTGTTCACAAATCAATAAACCAGTGTAATGTAATTCTTATTTTGTCAGTACATTACTGCTGCACACACTAACCCATCAACTAACTGCCATTTAAGGTTGGTATTAGAAAAAATGAATAAAATAATGTCCCCAACTGAGTGTGAATTTGTTCTGCTAAACAAAAACTAAACTCAGTATCTACAATGATAAGAAAATACTCAATCATACTGATGGCAATGGTATAATTAACCTCAAAGTAGTAATATATAAAATCAAAGCTTGATATCTTAGTTAGTTACAGTGAATAAATTATGTCCCTCATTTACAGTTTCATTATTCCCACCAATTAACTGAGGCAACACCAACAATGAACCCGGATAAATAAGCAGAAGTAGAAAGTAGAAGAGAGGAAAACTAGTGCAGAGGATTTTAATCCTAAATTATATTACTTAACTCTATGTTGGAAAGCACAAATTTGGTCGAATTGAATCTAACCACCTTAAAGACTGCATATGGAGCCCACCACCATCTGCTTAAACTCCCAGACCTACGTGTTATTAAAGCTGTTACAATGTATATATGACTGCTCCTCATACGCACCACGCCGTCTCATGTAAAAGTGAAACAAAAATGGAAAAAATTACATGTTCGGGGGACAGATAAACAGTATTTGCCAAAGCACAGGAGCGCCCTGTGCTCTTTCCTTCATTCACTCAGGGTGTGGTTGAAGAGACAGGAAACAGTCCCCTCTGCTTTTAGCTGGGGCCTTACGCGGGGTGTGCACGCACACGTATGTATGTGTGTGTGTGTGAGTGTGTGTCAGGGTGTAGTGTGCTCGTTGAAACACGTCAATAAGTTAAAAAAAAAAGAAAAGAAAAAGAAAATCCGCCCATCTCTTTTTGTTAGCCCAAAACTAAGCCTTCATTGCGCCTGTTGTCCTCGAAGTGGCTCCTAAAACCGAGGATTTAGTTTATCTGAAAACTGTAGGGCGATGTCAGGCCAGAGAGGAATAGGGTCCTGAGTAGACACTCGACTATTTGGACAAAATAAAGAATATTCAATATTAATCTGGAATAAGGAACAAACATTTTATTCTGTTCTAGTATGTTGTTCCACTCTTTGCTCTTTGTGTGTATTTGTGCGCATGTGTGTCCGGACGGACGTCAAAGTGGTCAGTTTGTCTTAGCTGTGTTGCCAAGGGCTGGACCGCTGTGGTTGTGTTTGAGCTTAGTGCCAATATAGTGCCTGCGTGTGTGTGTTTGTGTGCGTGTGTGTGTGTGTGTGAGTCGATTGCCTGTCCTCAGGCTAAAACGAGCACCGACCACAACAGACAAACAGATCGACTGATAGACAAAAAGAAGGAAAGAAATCGAGAGGCCGACCACAGAAAAGAAGAAGGGCCTCCCTGTAAAATTTAGTTTCCAAGCACAACTCCCTCACACAGAGCTTTTTAACACTGAGGCTTCGGACCTCCACAGGCCCTTCGCTACACATGGACTGCATATCTGAGGGGCTTCTGGGTGTTTTGTAGAATTCTTTTTTTCTAGTATTTTGTTGGGGCTGAATGCATGGCTGGAACAGCAGAACATCTGCCTTGGACTGCGTTGCCATTTGCCATCTTAATCACAATCTCAGGTCGTCCACACCAGAGCATATCCATTGATCTGACTCATCACATGCCACATAAACCGGATAAATGTGTGGGGAATAAAAGACGAACCCCACAGAATGGTTTTGTTAAAGAAACTTTTGAGGTGGCTGAACCGTGTTTAAGACTGAATTGACATTTCGTGGTATGCTAGCTTGAAATGGGACCGAAAAAAAAACATCTATAGCAAAGGTGTGCGAGTACTCTGACAGGTAATGAATGAATTAATGAATTATTTAAGCAGAAAAGCTGAGTGTGATTCCAATTTAACACAACAATTTCTGAAGCATTTAGGGCTCAGCACGTCCTGGTTAATTACACTCGTGCCCGCCAGCTTATCCTGTTGCCATAGATACTGCTCAGATTGTGAAAGCCTTGCATTTCACAGGCAATTATTTGCTCAAATAAATAAATAAGTAATGCCGCTGCTTTGCATGATTCATTCTTCATAAAGAACGTACTGTTTTCCATTTGAGCTTCCTCCTCAGACACAGTACATCTTCACACCAACAGACTGGAGATGACAGACTTTGCAAAAGCGTCTAGTATCTGCTTCTTCCAGAAGTGTTCTGACTACTGCCGACTCGCGCAAACCTCTGTAGGCCTTTCACAATACTACAGAGCGGCCAAAAGAAACTGAGGTTAACCTGTAATTGGGGTTACTTCCATTATTGTCACTTGTGCAGTATATGACTGAAATGATTTGGCTTTTCATGTCTCAGATCCAGCTAGTTGCCATCACGGCTTGTGGCTCAGAGCTGCCCGGCCACAGGACCAAAACCCGAAGGGGCCTCTGCACTGCTAAAGACATTATCGCTTAGAATAACCCTGCTGCGAGTGTGTCGGGCATGGATGTGTGTGTGTGTGTGTGTTTACGTATGTGTAGTTTTGACCTGTAGTTAAAGGGACTGAACATGCAATCGGCTTCTTTGTGGTGAAGTTTCCCCTTTTTTTCTGTTGTTTTCATGCATGGCCGTCAAGCGGGCCTCCACCCCTTCCTCCCTCCTTCTGTCTCGTTCTTTTCTGCTTCTTGTCTTCATAAAACTGCTTTTAAACTTTGTATATCTTTTCGCCCTTTTTGATGAGGTTTTGCTCTCCCCTCCAACTCCGTGTCCTTCTGTCGTGTGTTTTTCTCTTTCTTGTCTGCCTTCCTTAACCCTGAACCTCTGTGACCTCGGAGACCGGCCTTCTTTTATGGGGATACCACTCAGTTAAAAAGCAAGGACTGCTTCTCTGTCCAGCAGAGGACTTGTTTTTCCCATGGGCTGCCCTAGTTTAACTGCTCTTCTGAGGTCAGTCACATTGTCAGCTCTCATTTCTGCTTAACTATGTGGGATTTTTGCCTCTAAAATGGTGTCACTCATTTGATATTCTTGCAAAAACAAGCAAAACCCGACAGGGAAAAAGACAGTCTGCCCGACATACCATACCAAAGTGCTTTTCACATTTGATTCCAAAGTGATTTATCCTCATTCCACATTTTCAATTCCCCATGTGAAATTATTTCTCTGATATTTACAAAGCAAATCCCAAGGATTATCTCCCATTTATCATCTTCCTATTTAATTTGCAATGGAAATGCTGTCGTTTATTTTACTCTGGCTCCATTCAATTTTAACCCAAATAAAATGTGGGAAGGCAAAATATAAAAGCAAACGGGATAACCCTATTTTCAAAGATGATGATGTACATGTATTACAAAATAGCTTATATATTTGAAGGAAAAACATAGGAAAATAGCAAATTTCCTAGGAACTAAAATTGCATTATATCATTTGTGTCAAACAGAAGTCTGAGGAGATGCTTATCTGTCGAATCCCAGCATCACACTCACCACAAAATACAATCTTTGTTAAATGTTGTGCTTGAGACTCTCTTCCACATCACCAAAGCGTTAAATCCCTACATTCGTTTTATATATAATTCATGCTGGTAGATGCATATGCAGAAAAATAAATTGAACTGCGTCATTATACATCAAGGTTTGACAAAAGTGAGCTTATTAGTCATTGCGCTGCATTCCACTTTACAAATTCATTTCCAAGAGTTGTTCAATAGAAAAAGTGACTGGCAAAAATGTTTATAATGAAAGATCAGTATGATCCAATAATGAGCCAGAGCCTGTCCCTTTCACACCTTTGTATATGTGGTCCTTTTCTTTGTCCTCATCCTTCCTTTTCATTTCCATTCATGACATGTTGTCAGCCCTTCCGTTATGTATGTTTTCTTTCTAAAAATGGCCTATTTCCTCATTTTCCCTTTTGCTCATCATACTGGCTTGAAACCAGATGACTCAGGCTTTCCCATGAAAAACAGTGTCTGGATCTGCTACAGCATCCGTTACGCTGTCCTTGCATCACTTGCGTGTCCTTGTGTACACCCACATTTTTTGCCTTGAGTGTATTGGAGTCCCTTTGTGTTGCACTGATTTGACTTCTTCTTATTTACCTATTCCCTGTGATACGCCAATTGTACTGCATGAAAATGATACCCATTTAGTTGGTGTCAAACCTAAATTATCAACCAAGATTTGGAGATTAAACCCCTCTCAGCTCAGTCACCACATGTTTATTTAATTAACAACACATCCTGGCATTTCTCTTTCAACACCGTCAGAAAAAGAAGCCATTGAGCAATATTGCATGGAAAACAAAGGATACAAACTACTCACACATTACAGGGAATTGGAGATGCAATTATCAGAAGCAATGAAGACTTATGATAAAAATCCAGATTGGGAAACAATGCAAGCTATTAAGACTTCTCTGAACTCTTTACTCACTCCTAAGGTCGAAGTGAGTATTAGATTTACACAATCAGAAACCGTATACATCCAGCAGAGGATATTGAGAATGTATCTTAACTTTATCAGAGTCAGTTAGATTAAAGCGATCAACCTAAAGCAAGTCACAGATATACTGAAATGGGGAGCAAGAAGCTAAAGGAGCTTTAAATCCCCTTCAGTTAGACGAGCACCAGGAAAGACCAGGACCGGATGGGCTGGGCTGCTAGTTTTAAAAAGAATTCAAAGTCCTGCCATTACAACCACCACTGAATATGTTTCATGACTCACTGAGAGGCTGGTCAGCTTTCCCAGATCACTGACTGAGGCCTCATTCTCGAGAAAGTGAAGGCTGATGATGACTGTGCGTCTTCTTGGTCTATAAGCTAAATTAATATGGTGCGTCATGAATTAAAGAGTTTTTTTCAATCCCTCACCCTGCATTTAGAAACGGTTCTACTTTTCTATGATACAAAATGGCCAAATAGGATTTACTGGCAGGAATTGCTTTAGTAATATGAATAGGCTTCCCTAATGCATTTAGTCTTTATAGGTTTGGTACTCTTGGTTGTGTAGTGATCAGTTTTAGACATGAGGAAGGCTTTATCAGTCTGTTTCACAACTATGGTACATTGCTTAGTGGATCAGGAATAAGGCCTGTTTGGCTTGGAATCCTCACAAGTTAATCAGTCTTCACGTGGTCTCTTGTTTATTCTTCAGAAAATGAAGATTAAAGCATTCATTGGGGATAATGTAATAATAAACTGTGATTAAAGCCCAACAGGAAAAAACAAGACTAGGTGGACAAGAAGTAACCGCTGTCTTTCTTCGCAATAAGATGGACCAGTATTGATTTTCTTCCTGGTACCATATATGTTATATATATTTTTTTCCCCCTTGAAAATAGCTTTTTAGCCATCTTCAATTATAGAGCTAAATAGCTGAGGGACTCTGACCATTGCTATCAGTATTCTCTGCGAGACATCATATATCAGATATCATTTCTGTTGGAAAGAAGAAATTAATTTTGGGCCCTGACCATGGAGCACTCTCTAAATGAGTTAAAGGAAGGTCTCCATTCATGCTTCAAGATTGGAGTCCTCATCTGAACACAGATTCTGATGAAGCAACATGGACACAAATGTAGAAATTGGGAACAAACAACATCCCAGTCTGTAGTGGGATGAATGAAAACTCAATTTAGACTACTTCACTATCTACAGATTACTCACTGCTCAGACAGGGATAAAAAAAAAAAAAATTGGAATTTGTACAGTGTGATGCTGATGTCTGGAAACGTATTCCTTCTTTGGGTATGTACATGTAATGATGAAAATGGTGAAAATATAGTGGTCCCTTTGCTGATTTGTTCAGTGGTTGACTGCATAACAATGTGAAAGATCTAAGGTTAGTTATTCTCTGTACTGTACAGAGTTGATATACCTTGACCATATCTATATTGTCCAGTCTAGTACTATAATGAAAATATATTTGCAAAAATTTTCAATAAAGTTGAAAGAAGTATTGTTTTTTTTAGGGGTGATAATGGCATTAAAACTGTTCCTGTAATGTACAAGCATAACAAAGCCAGTAGCTGATAAAGCTTCATTCATATGACCTAAAGGCACGGATGGTCTCAAAGGCGTCCAGCTTTTAAGACAGTTGAGTAAAGCTCATCAATTCTAAACCACTGACAGGTGAGACTCCCAGAATGTTCCAACCAGTGATGACTTTGAAATGAAGTAATCAATTGGGAAAAATTAAAACAGAGATCCAAATCATTCTCCCAGATGTGAACAAGGATGAGTTGAAGAGAATGCCTGAGTACCAATGACAAGTCCAAACGAAAAGAAGGACAAAAGATGCACAAGACAGGGCGAGATGGGCATGACAAGGGATGGGAGGGATGAAATCAGCAGGTCAGCAGAGGGCATGCTTTCTAATGGGAAATCATGGAAGGTTTTTTTTCTCGCACAGGACCAGAGGAAAGCGTACAAAAACATTAACGCTGAAAAAGGAGCTGCAGGTGAGGAGGAGTGACCCGGAGGGAAATGGAGCTGTCAAGCTGTGACTGACACGCACCCGGATCAATAAAAAGTTCTGCATCATTGTCCAGGTATGTGTGTGTATGCAGATGTGTGTGGTCATCTGAGTGGGAGAGCTTATTTTGAGGGCATTGAACAACAGATCAAAGAAATACGGGGGGGGGGATACAAAAAAGAAAATTCTGAATATTAGAATTTATGTTATGACTTGAGGAGACTTAAATGTGCTCCTGGTGAAGTGGAAAAGAAAGAGTTTCTGTCTGTCTTTCCATGTTTACCACAAAAGAGGGTAGGCATAACAATGAGAGGGTTGTTTGCATTCCCAAAAGAGATTCAAATTCAAGCCTCTGCTATAATTTACATCTAATATGCAATGCCGGAGAGGGAGAGGAAGAGGGAAGTGAAAAGACAAAGCCTAAAGGGAAAAGGAAATCATCAAGGGCTGCATCAGTATGTTTTTGTAAAACTGTGTGACTGGGCTTGTGTCTGCTTATGTTACAGAGGCAACGCATTAGAAAAACCAAAACACCCTTAATGGTAATTTTTTATATGCAAAAAGGAGATTATTTTTAATAATATTTCCTAAATTATACTGTTTTCTTTCATTTTTACACTCTGGCATGTAAGCATTAGTATAATCTAATAATAAACTAAGAATATAATATTTTTGGTTTGGTGGTTGGCACCATTGCCACACAGCAAGAGGGTTCTGGGTTCGAGTCCTTAGGGACCCAGGACCTTTCTGTGTGGAGTGTTTGGATATTACATTTATTACCAAAGCATTACATTGATGTGAAAAGTTGAAAAGTTCTGAATTTGAATGACGTTCAGTCTGCTCTTAAGACTCTTTGGTCATCCCACTTATCTGTGAGCAAATTATCGATAAAACACACAGGTGAAACGTCACGCTCCTTTCTTTTTCTTAACCTTTTCTGCGTGTGGCAGGACAGAACGAATGCGAAGCAGAGAACACTACCTCGTGCATCGTTGAATGTTTGTGACTTATGAAAATGATCATATGTGGAGTCATCCATCATGAACATAAGGATAGCAGCCAAGCGGAGTCCAGTGAGAGTGAAATTCCCAACACATCTGCTTTGTGGATTTCTGTTGCTTTACGTGCTGTTTTGCAATGCAACATTCATCCAGCACAGACTCCGATTTGACACTATTTCGGATCAAATCACTGCACACTTATGCAGTGCTTTTCTAGACTAGTTGACAACTCAGAGAGTTAACACACTACAACCTCCATTCACCCACTCATATGGTACATCTTTCTATACATGGTTTCAGTGTTCTCTTTTCTCTGTCATACAAATCCACACACTGATGGATGCATTGTTAGACAATGTGGGGTGGTCCAGGGAAACTGGGGGTCAAACTATGTCCGTCCAATTGGCCGACATCTGCTCTTCCTCCTGAGCAACAGCTGCTCCCATCAGTAACTCTTTGTCTACTTTGATTGGATATTCTATCCTTCACTCATGCTTATCCGTGCACATTGCAGATATGTCTACGTCTGAATATGTCTGGCACGTTGGTGTGCGGCTTCCTTATATGTCAGAAAGCATGCATGTTAGGTTATGCTCCAGGTTAGCTTAACGGAATTTAGACCTGATTTCCACATCTTAAGGAATGTTCATAGTAAATAAAAGTATAAAAGTTAAGAAACCTGTTGGTAATGCCATTGAATTGTAAACTACGTGTAGGTAAAATGGCCAATGCTGCTGTCAATCTATCACTGTTCTGTAAAATGAATTTAATGATTATGTATGCTCCATTTTTTGACTGTGGAGATCCACTGTAGCTGTGTGCAATTTATTCATTATCATCCGAAAAGCAATTAGGTTGACTGTTAGCAAAACAATTGCAACAATAAATGGAAACAAAGATTATCAAATCACTTCTAAAAATAAAAGGAAATTCATAAGACATCTTTACATCATTCCCATAACCATTTCGCCAGGCTGACCATATACTGTGTTATATTAAAGATGATTATCTTTAATTTTGGAGCACAAAATCATTCAGTTCGACTCAAGGCAGTCCTCAAATTGCAATTACTTTTACAGTCAGAGACAGAAGTTTACCTGACAGGGCTGTAGGTTGTGAAATTTCAAAGGCGTCTCTGTTACCTCAGAGGCTACTGGCTCTGATCATCCACACTCGCCTGCTAATTAAATACCATTCTTTATAGAGCCATTGAAATTTTACTTACTGTACCTCTAACATCTGCTGCCAAAGCCATTAGCGTGCTTACAGCTTAAATTCCATTAGTACAGTATGGCATCGTTTAGCATTTTGCACCAGGAAACCTGAGACAGTACGTAGAACATAATGACAAAGAAAGGAAACAGATGGAGGATAAGTGTGCCCGCTTGTTTATTGTCTACTAACATGAATCTAGCCGTTCTGAATAAAACTCTGTGCGAGCTCGATGAATTTCCCTCCCCAGAATCTTGTTTGCAATTTTCAATATAGCCTGTTTTCATCTAAATGATGACACCCCACTATGGACAAATATTGGATCAATGATTTTTGTGTGCAAATCGGCCCGCTTATGCTTGCATGTATGTGACACTATAAATCACTACTGATTATGATAACCAGGTAGGCAGAAAAATGAGCGATGAGAAGAGGGGGAGAAAGACTGAACCGGAGAAGGGGAGCCTCACACACAGAATGACACGGGGCAAGATGGAGGGAGGATGGAGAGTGGTACGGTGGCATTACAGAGGTCATAATTCATCAAAACAAACATCCAGCACTCAACTGAAAAATGATGATGCTTCACTAACATTAAGTTACTAATCACTCATCCACATGGGCTATGTGACTTAGTGTGTGTGCTTGCATGGATTTGCTGCACAAGCATTAGACAACAAATAAGTCATGTTGCTAGTTGTGTCTGTGTCTTGATGTGCGATGTGTGTGTATTAGACAAATTGTAGTCAAAAGAAAAAAAGGGTTTTACTTTTTACTTTCCTTTGCTGTTTCTCTATGTATATGCAATGTACATGTACTTTTTACTTTGTTAAAAAACAAAATAAAGAAAAAACCCTGAATACTAATTCAAAATATAAACAGCCGGAATAATTTTTTGTATGCAACTGCAAAGCTGTCTTGAAAAAGCTAAAAGAAATGTATACCCACTGATTTGCAAGTCATACCCAGGAAAGCATTCAAGCATGTCTGCAAATTCTATCACTCTTTAAAAGGCTCACGGAAATATCTGAAATGATTATGACTTCACATTACTTGGCAGTAGCAACTAAAACGTTACTGTTGGGTAAAACAGCCTGATTTTCCAGTATTCACTTTCATGGCTTATACATGACTCTAACTAAACCTAAATGAGCTGAAAATTTAAGTGACAATACACCTCACTGTACAGCAACAAAGTGATGGTTTTCTTTAATATCATCCCTGGATAAGCCCCTCTTTTTTGACACTTTACTCGCATCCTGTCCCTGGTAATTAGACTATTGACCGTCTTTGCAACTTCAACAGAACAATTCAATTCTTGTTTCCAACGCATCCAAAAAAATAAATTAATTGAAAACAGGCTTGTATTGAGTAAAGGCGTCCCATACAGTATATTGTCAATAACAACTGATACCTGATTTGAAAGTCCCTTATCTGAAAACTAGTGGTTCAGCTGTGTGTCTGATGCCAAAACTTGGATGGTTCTAAACAAGCAGCTGCAATGAAACTTTACCCAACCTCAAACTTTGTTGCTTTGTTCTGGTCTAATGTTTGAAACTGCAAACTAACTCCAAAATAAACCATTCCAACCAATCAGACTTGAGAATACTCAGTGGATTTTTGCTTCTCAGACCACGGAGGAAGAAAAGGTCAACATCAGCCAAAAGCTGTCTTGCATTAAGGATGACTTGTCTGTCAATAAAACATCTTGTGACAACGTGAGGTGCTTGAAAATACTTAGTAATGCAAGATGGGAATCTATGAGCACATTTTCTGTATCAACATGCTGTTCATATCAATATTTAACACGCTGATCCAGGATCATTACTTTGACTGAATCTGAAAGAATTGAAAATGGAAACACATCCACATTCCTTTTCTCTGAATGTTTTCATAAACTGAGAAACCTTATCTTAATAAAACCCCTACCAGACTAACTATGATACTTAAATATACTACAAAAATGAGTCAGTACTTTCACTTTACGCTCTGTATACCCCATTTTGTCTTGCGGAACAAAAAGCTAGTCCCTGAGTTACACGAAGAAGGCCAACCGCTCCAGGGGAGTAGTCGTATGGCCGACCCAGCAGTGTGACCTTCCTGCTGAGGAGGCCAGCGACTAGATGAACATGTCCTTTAGGGATCAATAGAAGAAGTAAAAAACAAAAGCAAGGGAGGCTGTCTGTGCAAAAGCACAAAGCCCAAAGAACTTTAAAACAAGGTATGGTAAAGTTGCTGCCTCTTACACTTTGTTTTAAATAGGACCTTTTCACTTAACTCTCAGCAACCACTTTTGACCAAAACTATCTGCATCAAGGAAAAGGAGTTGTGCATCATCAGCAGCTTAAAGCGACAGGGCATGTGCGCGTGTACGTGCACGCTGTCTACATGTGTGTACACTGTGTTGATGACAGCTGCTGATCAGTAACCTGTGTGTTGATTGCAGACTATTAGTCTGTGAGAGGGATGGTAAGCGTGTGTGTGTGTGTGTGCGTGTGTGTGTGTGTGTGTGTGTGTGTGTGTGTGTGTGTGTGTTGATTGCAAGGTGTCTGTGCATGTGTGTGTCTGCTGATTGCAGAGTAATGCAGATCAGATGAAGCAAGAAATCGGCATTTTGGCTCCATCAATCATCTCTCGGTCTCTCCTCTCTCCCCCATTTCTTCCTTTCCTTTTTTTTTGGTTCACTCACTTTCTCTTTAGATTCAGCGCCCGTCTCTTTTTCTTTCCTTTTTTCTTACTCGCTCTCATCGTTACCCTTTATCTTTTTCGCACACGCCTTATTTCCCCTTTTAAATTTGCCGCTGAACTACTGCACTGCACACACAACACCGTTACACCTGACAGGAGCAGGTGACATTTTCAGCTCTTTCCATATTTTCTTTGAAAGAAAACCATAGAAGGTCTACCAGCACAATTTCCCATAAAAGGTTCATTAGGAATAGATTGTATTCATCAAGATTAGACAAGGTTTAGTTCTATTTTTTGTACAACCAGCCTACATAATGAAGTACGTGCTACACAAAGGCCTCTTTTCCTCTTTATAATGCCCCTATTCCTTCTGATTTGCTTCTGAAGCACATACAAGAACAGTTTCTGAACACTGTGAAATATTGCTATTCCATTACAACGACCATGTTGAAAGATAATTATTGTGTGCGATCATCATGTAAAAGGCACAAGATGAATAAGAATTTAAAAAAAAGCCCATCAGAAGATTAACATCTTATTACATCATAAAATATACACAGATGGCTTTTATGGTCTATGTATGTGGAGCTGTCCAACAGTCTAAGGCGCATCGTGTCTCTCACCCAATGGGAGCTCAGACGTCCCTGTGTCGTCAGACACATCAAATACATTTCGTTTCACAATCATTACACTGATTCTTAACTGCCGAATTGATGTGAATAGACCAAAAGTGACACATATGTCAGTGGTAGTAAGTTATTCCAGTCCTGGAGCACCCGGATCTGTCAGCAGGAATCAACACTAGGACTGTCTTTTAGCGCTTGTTGAAAACCCAAAGATTCATTCCAAAGTCCTCTCACTATGTCAAAGGGTTGAAAGTGTATTCATCCAGAGTTATTGAAGTAGAATGAATTATTTGCTGTGTTCTGAATCAATAGAGAGACAGATAGGGAAGATTAAACAGTTAGAGATAGGTAGAGTGAGGAAAAATGCCCTCAGCACACCTGCAGAAACCAGCATCCAGTACTTGAGACATCACGAAGAAGCAGCTAGAAGGTTTTTCTTTCTATTTAGAATGCAAATAGGTTGTCAACGTGTGGTTATTTTCTTGGTCTTGGTCTGAATTACTGTATCTAATCTGATTTAAACCTAATTTTGGCTCCTTTCACATTGGTACACAGCAAAGCATCCACGAGAGGGCAGTGCAGAGATCACAATCCACATCGCATTTTCGACATCAGTTTCAGACGATCACTGGGACGGGGATGGGTTCTGCCTTTATGCTAAGGCTAGATAGCATCCTGCTTCTGTTTGAGGCTCCACACATTCACCTCCTCTTCAAAAGATTCGCACATCAATGTTTTCCAACATCATGCTAGTTCCTTTTGCAGGTCACACGTGAGCTATGATAGGCACATTACCATCAATATTTCCTAGTGGTATTACTCAATTTTGTGCCTTTGTGTGCGAGGTCTCTCAAATATGTAAAACTGATTTGAAACTAGGTATAGTTTTCGTCCATTACCATAAAAGCAAGTTTATGTTACTGAGCGAGCTATCGTGACCATCAGGACGCATTAGAGTGCATTTGAACATGATGCTCAAAAAAAAAGAATTGTCCTCAAAAACAGATTTATAAAATGCATGAATTTATGTCAGGCAGCCTAAAATCACACTAATTCAAAGCTTTCAAAACCAATCTAACACACCTACGTGATGCAGTTGGGGATCACATCAGCACTGTGTGGATGGGTTCTAGTCCATGAAATGAATTTTGACACTTTGTACATGCACCAAAGTTCCATCTTTTTGTTCTGCAGGTATGCCGGATTACATGTTTCATTTGACAGAACTTAAGCACATCTGAAACTCTGACAGTAAATCTGGGCAATCCGTTTCAAAGCATGATATCGAGAAGTCTTTTGAACTTTTCTTCACCTCTCAGAAGATCCTGCTTTTATAACTGCAGTGTCATCTACCAATGTATAATTCAGTAGATTAAAGTGACCTGTGAAGTGAATTCAAATGTACCGAAATGCACATAAAGATATCTCCCCACTGAAACACCAGAAAGTCTTCAGCTTTTCTCACACACTCCACAGCCTTGTGGTTTCAAACACACCTCTGTGTGTGTAGCTCAGTTCTCCTCTGCTTTTATCCTGCATTCAAAGGCCATTAAGATCATAATTGTAATACGGTGTTCACTAATTTTGAATTAACCTTTATTTCTTCAAAACACTAATTCCGTCTTCTATTATAACAAAAAAAAAGTAAAGTTTTTTCTTTTTTTCCCTTCCCTTTTGTCACAGGTTTGTCAACCCAAACAGTCACAATCAGAGTCAATGAAATGGCCCATCTGTTTTACATGAGAGAAGATGGAATTTATGGAATATAATCTCTCGGACCCAGAGATGCTCTGAAACCAGTTCTTGGTGGTGGTCAGTAGTATTGCACATCAGGTGTCCTTTTGCCTTTTGACACATGATGACTTCCTCCATGTTGTTTGTACAGTCGAGTTCTCCCAGTCTCTGATGATAAGTTCCAGCTGCATGGATTGAGTTTCATGCCTCATAACTCCCTAATGATATTCTGCTTTGGACTTATAAATCAACAGCGACTAAAACATTTGCACAATGCTTTCTCCAGGACTTTAAAGACACACAAATGAACACACTCTCCACAGAGACACTTATCTCTCTTTCTTAAAGACACACACAGGAGAGATAAGGACGGTGTAATGGAAGATAAACAAGGGCTGGCAATGTAATTGAAAACACTGCAATTTGGTATTTGCGATGCCGATATGACGATAAATCAGCAGTACGGCATGCTGGTCCTTCCCGAGAGTTCTCAGAGGTCACTCTGGAACATTGCAGAGCATTCCACCGCACTCTGATGGGAATCCCAGATCTACAAGTGTAGCTGTCAATTATATCCAGATTTTCAACTTTACTGGGGCCTCAATGCCACATCAATACAGCAATACCATCCCTCAATCTATCTCTGTCCCTTCCCCTGTCCCTCCCTCTTTTTTCCTCACTGGCACAATAGCGAGAACAATGCCAGGGTGCCACCACATCAAACACCATTCCGACTATTAGAGGGACAGACGGAGAAAGAGCGGACAGATGAAGAGGGAGACAGAGAATTACAGTGCGGGTCGAAATCTGATTGTGCATCAAAGCAAAACTGAGGGGAAAAACTTCCTCTTAAACTGATTATATATCCATGAGAAGAAAAACCACAATGTCTCTCTCTCTCTCTCTCTCTCTCTCTCTCTCTAATGTGTCGCTGGTTCTCTGTGTGTCTTTGTCTGTCTCCTGGTGCCAACTGTCTACACGCTACCAGTGTCTACTTTTGCACATTGCTATCAAAGCCATTTCTGTGGGATCCAGCACAGCCTTTCAAATGGCTTTTCACTTTCTCGTGTGTCAGTGGTACTTTTAATTTCCTCAGCATATTGTAAGCCAGTGAGATACGTGAGGCGCGATTAACGTTTTAAAAAGACAATTTAACCCGAACTGACCTCGAACTGAGCTCTCTTGTTGATTGCTGAACGGTTGGACTGTACACAGGGAAATCAGCTGTGTCAGGTTTGGGAGATAAAGACGTCTTTAAAAGCTACTTATATTCTTTTTTTATGTTTTTCTTTCTTTCCATCTGTGGATTTGATCATGCAATTATTTCAAAAGGACAGTCTATATATGATGGCCTTGTCAGATTAGAGTTGGTTTGGACTGTAACCATTCATTTTGAAATTTTATCAACATTGTTGGGTTTATCATAATTTCATCCACATTCAGAACGAACTTATCCGTTTGGAACTTCCCTCTTACAAAATCTTTAGGGAAAACATATTTTGCTTTTTTTCATGTCTTCCTTCAAAATCTGTGTTACTGATATTCCTCAGAGCATCATGAAGGTTGTCCTATCATGATGGAACTAAATGAAGGTCCTAAAGGAGTCACTGATGTATTGACATCTGGAGAAAATGAGTTTATAGTCAAAATGTTCTCTTTTCTGCAGTCTGCTTAACTTATTCTCTACTTAGAAATGGGTAAAACTCCATCAACAACAGGCTTCAGGTAAATCATAATAATAAATATCCATACATGCCTCAAGTACACGTGTAGAAGAATCCTAACTTGTATATATACATAGCCAGGGAGAAAAAAAAATGAAATCATATTAATGATTTTAGAGTCTTGTTATCTGCATACCAATCACTCCAGTTATCCTCATTGGGTTCTGCTTCGTTAAATCAATCATCTAAGATTTTGGGTTATGCCAGCTATGAATAATGACTGGGGCACAGTTACAGCGGACCTCCACATGGCTCCAGTTCAAATGCAACGAGGATTTAAAGGTTAGAGCCCAACATCCCTACTGTACTAATGTTTAATCTTTTTTTTGTGTTGCTGTTGCTTTATGCAATGAAATGTCTCATCAGTTCATAGTAAGCTAATGGTCAGAGCCTTTATTTTGCTTATCATACAGTTTTGCTCAAGTTGAACAATGATTGTTACAATTACCCTTTTTGACAAGCTAGAATGCATGTAAATAAGACGAAAAAAAATAGCCACAGTGACACATTAGCTGGACTGCCCGTCGAACAGGCTCACACTCAAACACATCCTCAGTCTCTGGAGCGGTGTCCTTGACTGAGAGGGGCTGCCATAAATCCTCCAAAGTGTTTGTAGATTTGTGGTGAATCATGTGCTTTAAAAAAGAACCAGAATCACATCTCTCAGTTGGGAACAGACTGATAAGAGACAGTGTCCCACAGGACCAGAGCAACCCCGGAATTCCAGCACACCACTATCCCTGTTATTTTCTGGAACAGCAAAAGAGAGGAAGATCAAATGTTGCCATGTTATTTAACTTGACTGCAGTTGTAAAGCTGGGACGAAAAGAAAAAAGAGGAACGCTCTCTCATTTGGCACTAAGCACACAATGCATTGCCTTTGATTTGTTTAAATACTCAGTTTTCGTTTCTTTTGGTTCCTTAAAGGAATTAACCGATCAAATCTGGTTGAATAAAGCACATATTTTAGTGAGGTGCAGTCTAACCATGAAACAGTACTGGTGGCATTCATTATCCTACACATGTTGGAATGTAAATCTTCAGCATCTGTTTTTTTTTTGGTTTTGAATGAGTACACCATGAATAATAATATCGAACCCTCAACGGGATTAATAAAGTATCTAATAGTGATCATAATTAGGGACTAAAAAGTGAATAAAGTCAGCTGTGGCATCTCTATTAAATAATGACATTCAAATGTGCTGCAGTTATAATCTTGGTATAATATATGTGGAGATGAAGGTATCCTGTGAGATCCCTCTCCTCATATATTGTAGCAGCAATTGCCATAAAACTGCTATCATGCAAAAACTCACAAAAAAAACATAAACATGAAAACAAGTATTATGCACATTTAGAAGTTCAAAAAGCAGGAGACACAATCTTGCTAAGTGCACGTCAGTTTCTGGAAGAAACATGAAAACACAGAGACATCTATCATCTTAGCTAATGTCACATGGGTAAACTGTCTATGACGATACATGATTAATTTAATATCTCTCCCCAGTGTTCATGTGCAGTGTATTTATTCGGTTCTCATCCCTCTTCTGCCTCTCAAATCTCTAGCAGTGCTCTCTCTTTTTTCGTTTTTTGAGCTCTACGGATTTCATTTTGTCGGTTTATGTTGCCCTGTTTCGCATCTTTGCTGTGTTGTGACTTCATCTGTGTTCAGAAATGTGTTTTCTTTGATCAGGCTTAATGAAAAAAGTACAGTTTTTATGCAGACAGCTTGGATTGGCCGGATTTGGATGAGCAACGGAAAAAGTGCAACAGCTTGGTAACAAGACAAAGGGTTTGCTTGATACAGGAGGCTTGAGGAGATAAAGAAAAACACCGCAATATAACAGGGATTTCTAGAATGTAATAAATAATTCATGTAAAACAAGCAAACAGCTCTGCTCGAGAACAACATATGCATGTAGTTATGGCTTTTCTTTTCTCACTCCTCCTGAATACTTAAGCTGAAGACAAGAATCCCTTGTTTATTAGTGTGAAATTTGGAAGAAAAGCTAATTATTTTGAAGTAATACAGATTTACGGAGTGAACCTGAATAAAGCGATCAAAGGAAAGCATATTATGCTTCCCTTTATGCAAGTTATTGAAGCATTTAATTTGAAGCTAAGTAATCTTGAATAGAAGTTAAGTCAGAGTTAATAAAGTGTTATATTGCCCGTGCATATATTTCTATAAAATGCCTCCTGCTGTTAGCAAATAATTAAGACAATGTTGACAACATTTTGACACTTAGATGAAATCCTTTATTGTTATAATAAGACCTTTTTAGTTTAGTTTTGAGGGAGAAACGGTCTTTCTTGGATCATTTTTAACTGCCTTGCTCTCGGCCTCAATTTCCTCTTGTCTTTTCACTGACTAAACCATGTTTAAGTCATTTAGAGAGCAGCTGTTTGTTATTCATGTCCTTCTCACCAGCAAAATCCTTAGTAAACAACGGTTTGATCAAAGTCTTTCTCCTTTTGATTCGATCAGGCTTTCTCTTGTCATATCTAAGCTCCATTGCTCTCTACCTTGTGAATTTGTAATTAACCCAATTTTAGAATACTGGATAATAATGGGGAGGTCAGAGAGCCTGGCACACTTAGAGTGGCACAAATAATTTGTGGTTGTTGAGTCTGGCTGAAGTTATATGGTGTCCAACGGACAAATAAAGCAAAAACATGTGTTTGAAACATTTATCGCGGGGATTCTAAAACGTTTCGGTAAGTAAAAACATGCCATTTGTTCAAATGTGTTTTCAAAAAAAGGGACCAATGCACAATTTAAAGTTTAGTTCCATCCTGTTCACAGTGTCATAGGGCCTCAAAAAAACAAAAAAATCACTGATGCCCACGGAGGAGAAAGCTACCCGAAGATGGCATTTTCCTTTAAGTTTTAAATGTTGTGTCAAGGTTGAATGAAAAACTGCATATTCAGCAGTGCAGCACTGTAAGTGGACTGATCATGCTTTGAACTTATGACGCAGCGAGTCAAATGGAGAGTATTTCACTTTGAGGACAGAATACAATTAACTACCTGGAAATGAAATAGCATGGTTTGGAGTTCCATAAAATCTGCTTCTGAGGTGGTTCCTGAAACTGAATAATGATCCCAAACAGGCCACAAATCCATTCGACCACCATGTAGAACCTTTAGAGGAACAAGCTGAAGGTTTTGACGTGATCCCTGAACTCTCACAGCTAGAACCAAATATAACATGTGGATGGAGCTCACAGCAGCAGCAGGTTTTTGATGACATAAAGCCTCAAAAACCTGTGATACCAAGTGCTTCTTACTAAAAACTGACCAGATGCCCACTCCTTATTATTTCTCATTTTGAAACCGAAAAGGAATTAGAAAATATAAATCCGCTCAAGAAATGTGCTCCCTTCAACAGCATGCCTTGTAGAGTATGACGGATCCAAAAATTTGATAAGGATATTAAAATCTTTGCATGTTATTTTAAGTTAATCTGTTCCTAAAGCTCCTTCTCTTTCTTGCTTGTTCTGTTCTTTTCCTGTTCCTCAGTCCTTCTCAAATGTGAGGGTCCTCTCTCCTGGTCAAAGGCAGAAAGACTGATATGCAGACCGAGTTTCTGCATGTCAATCGGAAAACTCTCCTGTACGTGTGCGCGAGAAAAAATGAGTGGCGACGGGGATGATGGAAAAAGCTCAGGAGAGGAGGGAGAGAATTACCTCTGAGTGAGAGGGAGTGAAATATAGATGAACAAGACAAGCAGGAAAAAAGAGACATTGAACTGGGGAGAGAAGGAGTGATAACATGACAAGGCTTTGGTGTGAGGAAAATTAAATAAAAGGGAGGAAGAAGCAGGGCGGGGTGGAGTGAGAGAGAGGTGGAAGACGGGAAGAGAGAGGAGGCCTTTAGTTGGAGGTGTGAGCACGTTTCTTGATTCCCAAGTTGTTTTGGATTGTGAGTGAGAAGGACAGAAAGAGAGATGGATAGGCCATAATCGCATTTTCTGTGGTGTCTGCACGTTTTGTGAATCCCATGTTGCTTTCTGGCTCTGGGCAACAAATTGAGGGTAAAACTAGCAGCGGAGACGAGGAATGAAAATTTTAAGATAATATTCAGAGCTGCTCCCCACGGAAACGTATTCTGATTCGCAGCATACGCAACCAGAGCAACGGAGGGGAGGGCCTGAGTGCAAAACACTGGAGAGTTCTGAGGCATGGCTGGATGGAGAGAACAACACAGTGAAGGAGGAGGAGGAGGAGGAGGAGGAGGAAGGTGGAACGCAAAGGACCCAGACAGATTTGCAAGGAGTGAGTAAGACAGTGGAACAAAGATTAGCAAAGAAACAGAACAGGTGGATAAATCAAAGGTTGGTGTAGTTTCTCAAAGAATACTAAAGTCCAAACAGAGTCTGGATCGTGACTAAAACCACTACATTTAATGTTTCAAATATGCAGCTTGGATAATTACAAGATAATACAACCTTCATTACAACCGATTTTGCACTTGGACTCATCATGTCTGTGCACACATGGCCTGAGTTCCAGCCCACACCCAAATGAGATGAACGTTTGCCAGAGGAGAAACAAAATGGCCGTCCCCAGACTCTGGGCTTCCCATGCTTGAAATGCTTGTGAGCAGACACTGGCCACTTCCAATTTCATAGATAAGTCACATGGGCACCTGCCGACGTCACCTCAGGTTTCACGCGTGGACTTGACAAAACCTGCCTTTGTTTCTGGTTTTCACTGCCATCTATAGTGTTTTACAACAGAAATGAGTGAAAAAAGGCAACGACAAGGATGTTTTGGAATCATTTGGTGATGATGATATTTTGATGAGATGGTGTTTAGCCGTTTCTCTAAGCTGCAGCTCAGGAGAAATGCTTAAACGCACTTTTAAGCGGTTAGCCAAACTAGAAAAGAGCTATGTAAGTACTTTACTCTCATCATTGACCGAGGCAAACCACATCACAGCAGACGACAAATATCAAAGCCCTGGCTGTAAGCAGAGGGTTAGATTGCTTGAATAGTCAGCTCTGAAATGAACGCGGGAGTCCTAACAAAGACCCACAGTTGTTAAATTCAAACACACCTACAGGGAGCTTATTTAGAGACCAACACTGTTTTGAAATGCTGTGCAAGGAAGCGATGCTGTTTTAGAGTTGCATATGTATGAGCTTGTGTAAGTTTTGTGAACTGATGTGTTTCCCTGTGATTGTCCACCCGGAAACCTTAATCAGCAGTTTGTTACAAAGAGCGTGTGAAGAAAAAAGATAGATTTTACAGCAGCTGATGTCTGTTAAGTGAAGATGATGATTTGGGCATTCCCACTCTGGTAAAAGCTGCATCGGGAGTCATGCTTTCCCTTTTATGAAAGTGTAGTAACCAGGGCTAAATCAATAGATGGAAGAAAATGTATTTCCCTTTTTATTCTAAACCTTTCTTCTTTCTAAACCTAAATGATTGTGGATATACCTCTTTTAATGTCTTGCCTGAATAAATGCACAAATGATCAGTATACCATCTGTAAATATGGAATTCTTGAAAATAAATTCTGTTATTCATTGCCTTTCAACTTACCTGCTAAACCATTTAACCACCTTAGTCTGTTATTAGCTTCTTCACAACAGAGTTCATTTTATTTGGTCTTTAAGTGTACCAACACCAAAAAAAATGGATAGAAAAATTAATGCCAAATATTTTATGTATAAAAAACAGCTAAATAAAGATTATTTGTAATTATTAGGATTGGAGATCCTTATCTTAACTCACTGAAAGTATATGTAGTTGCATATTTCAATCATTTTCAGTGTAATGATAAACGTATTTTAGGATTTAAATTGTGTTTAATGCATTCTTAAGTCCAGTTGAGCCTTTAGTTCCTGCCACACAGAAATGATACTACTCTAAGGTAGACGAAAAGATGGTGGTAATAAACCTGAAGCTGGTGTGACAATATGACATATACCACAGAATAATGGATGCTTTGGAATATTAAAAAAAAAAGGTTATCACTGAGCAGTTTCAATGTTTAATGTGTTGTTTCTGCAAGGATAAGCAGGCAAATACTGTGCAAAAATATTTGAGGCAGTCAGTACATGAAAACCTGATGTGGCGCAGGGGCAAGAAAAATGTATTTGAACCACTCAATGGATCAAACTCCTACAGCATAAAACAGGAAGCAAATCTAAATTAGATACAGATGGAAAAACTGTTTTAAAAATAATAAGAGCAACAGAAATTCAATCCACCCATTTTCTATACCCAGTTATTCCCAGTAGGGTTGCTGGGGGCTTGACCCTGGACAGGTCACCAGTCCATCACTTTACTTAAAGGGTCAGTCTTCAAGATTTGTGTGCAATCTCCGCTTGGCTTGTTATTAAGTGACCAGCTGAAATCATGTCCTCTAAATCCTTGGCGTAGCTCTGCTCTCAGCTTTATTCTGGTGTGTCTCTTCAAGAGTGTCACCAGCTCGGTCAAAGAACTGCTGGCTCATGATCGCGTCCAGAGCTGCTGAGTCATCACAAGATGTGGACCATTTACCGCTATCAATATTCTTTATGGCCCAATTATGAATTTGCATGTTCTATTCTCGTCCCCCCCTCCCTGTTTCCAAATCATCAGTGCACATTTTACGCGATGCACCGGCGAGTTTGGTTTCCCCTGACCTACAATTAGAGGCACTAAAAGATTAGCTGAGACTTGCAGGGGAGAATTTCTTTGTCAGTTTTCAAACTGTGAGCATGTTGTGTAGCTGTGTAGCGTTATTAGAAATGTGTCTGTGAACATAATGTTCATCCAAATCTCGTCCATTTTGTCTTTTAGCTCCTACCAAACTCAAGTGAGTATTTCCTGAGTGGCTCTTTACTCCAGAGCAGCTTTGTAGCCCTCAGACTACAGATAAAAACTATTAATTATACCTAACAGAACAGAGCTGCACTTGTTGTCCACGGCTGCGTTTGGTCAATTTCGTGAACTCTCATGCAAACCGGAGCCAAAAGCGATGTAGCGGGCATCTCCAGAGGGTCATTTTTCCATTTGAAGGATTTTCCAAACTGATACTGAGACAACCGTTGAATCCCAGGCCATCCAAATTAGGGTCACGGGGGGTGAGCTGGAAATCACATTGTGTTTACCGAAAGTCATCCGAGGTAGGCCAGCAGAGGCTGACCACTGTGTCCTGCAATGCAAAAGGTTTCTGTAAAAAAAAAAATCCTCATGACAGCATCTGTGCCTCCATGCCCAGTGCCATCTGCTTTAAGGGCTTCCATTTCAGAGTTATACAATAACAAGTGTGGAGCATGACTAACTTATTTCTAAAGTCACAGTGAATGTGAATCCTTTCTCCATTCTATGTTATTTTTATTTTTTTGCTTGACTCTTTCTTCCTCTGAAATGACAGAAACAAAAATAGAACTCTGAGGTAAGAAGTGAGCCAACACAGGCAAGAGGCTGGCCTTGATAACAAATACCATGCGGCAAAAAAAACAAACAGGATAGACAAAGAGATGCATTTAATAATGGAAGAAACTAATTTCATAAGTGCACTGCTGCCCTCTGAATCCTATTCCAAGAGTTTTTTCTTCCCTTCCGCAGACCAGACAAGCCACTTATTTATTCTTATGGTCTTAAAGACATGCAATAATAGAGCTGTCAATAAAAGATAATGACTCATTTGGTTTATTACTTATCCATACTCGCTTTTAGAGTTCATTCTAAAATAATACATTTTCTGCTCATTTAGCTTTTGGTGTAATACAAGTATAAAACCTTTACCAGTAACTTTAGTTTTGTCAAAATCACTGACGTGATCAACCAGTAGAAAAGAAGACAAAAAGGTTACTGTGGTGCCAACGGAACCAATGGAAACTCTCAGTCCTGAGCCCAGATTACACACAGAAAGTAAAGCATTACGATCCATCAAATCACATACATCATTTTGACTGAGACCCACATCTATTCTCCCTGACCGTCTACACATATTTTGATGTCCAGTATCAGGATTCTTTACAATCCCTTTGTTGAGTTTCTCGAAAATATTCCTGAAATAGCATCACTGTAAGCGCCATGTTCTCGGGGTAAAAAACATTTATCTGTGACATGAAACTGAACATCCTCTCAAAGACCCTCTTGTATCTTCTTGTGTTTTCTGTCCTAAATGAGTGTCTGTGTGAGGGTCAGTGTGATAGACCGATATCAGATCTCTCCTCTTTATGAGCAGACACAGAGGAGGTCTGAATGAAACCAACTTTATTCATTCTGAAACAAAACAACATTATCTCGTTATTAACATAATGTGGTTACAGGGAAAAGAAGAGTGGATATAAAAGGGAGTTGTCCATTAAAGATTAGACTGTGTGCTGGTGACACTCGGGTTGAATTTGCATCAGGACTTTTGTTACAGGCTCTTGTCTCGCATCCTTCCGGCTGCCTTCTGTAAATAACAATTATTAACTTATTTCATGCATGAATGTTCTAATCCCATTAAAGCTGTGTCTGGTGCAAATCTGCTTCCTCTACTGACTCAGTTTTGATTTCCTGTAAGCACACAAGTTTGGAGACGATCACGTCTAGACAAAAAATTGATTTTCCTCACAACTGTGTGGGGGGAGCTGGTAAATGTGGCACATGCAGACCGGAGGTGTTTCTGGTGTGACTGAGCCAAATGTCTCTTTGCCAAATCATGACTCAATCATGAAACCTTTGATGGTAAACAGTTAAAGGTTGGGGTGAAACTTCTGCTTAGGTTAGAAAGAACAGTTTTTCCAGGGTGGTTTGTGAGTGGGGTCAGAGGATGCAGAAAGAAAATATTTATAATGTGGTGACAATTCTTTGTTAAGGTAATGAATAATCAACCAGATGAAACGAACGAGTACAGATTTAGATGACTCAGGACAGTTTGCTGTTGACTGGCAGCTGAGCAATCACTGATCATTCTGAATTTTGTTATTTCATTGATACACAATCCCTGCTTGTCACTCACGCACACAGACAGTTGTTTATGATCGTTGTTCTCCACATGGACTGAGAAATCAGCATGGTGTTCCTAAAAACATCCTCAAAGTGTTTTTATTTTACAGGAAATGGTTATAAATTGTTTAAAACATGACTAATTCTTTATGGTCATAGTTAAATCTAATCATATTCAAAAAATATATTTCGTGTATGTTAAAAATAGGATTTCCCAGTTATTCTTTTAATGATAGAAGTCGAATTTAAAAATTTTTGGATATATTTTGTATAGTGGTACATGATTTAAAAAAAGGAGAGGCTTGATGATAAATTTACATTTGAAAACAAATAGTGTTTTTTTGTCAAATAAGCAACTGTTACACTGGTCTGCAACTCCTGCAATGATAACTGACCATCAAGGTCCTGATGGAAAATAAGGAGGGGGTCAATTATTGTACTCATTTGTGAATTTATTTTTGTTGACAAAATAAACACTAAATGTACTTCAAATATTCTTATTCATACATATTGTAATACACTTTACTGTAACAAAAAAAAAAACATCCATTCAACAGATATTGTGAAAATGTCCATTCTTATTCATGAATATTTTTGGTTTACCAAGAGTTGAGGATAATAACATGGAGATAACATGACTTTGACGGACCTTTAACAACCAAACTTGAATGAGTTCATGCTTTTGTCCTCGTGGGTGTACTACTTTGTAAAACTTTCCAAAGGTGTTTCTGAGACACCGTATTCTCAGGAGTGGAATAGCAACATGGAGAAAAATGTTGCCTCTGGCCATGGCTTTCACCCCCACAGCAGCATGAAAATAATGGATACGTGAAAAGAGGAGGAAATTGAAGAGTTCCATGATGCACCAGTTAAAATGAGGGACAAAAAGTCATTTTCCGATGGCTCTTTTTAAACGTGTCCCATTAGCAGCAGAAACCCAATATTGCAGTCTTCCCCCTTTCTCCGGGGGGTTAAGAAGTTCTCAGAAAAGCGCGATTGGAGAAATGAGAGACGGGGATGGAGGAGAAACTGAGAATGAGAGAAAAAATTAAAGCAGCCCCGCAGTTAAAAGAGCTTAATAGTACTTCATCCGTCTCATTACTTACATGGTTTACTGATTTGATACAGTGAATCCTAAATTACACTTGAGAATGCAGTCACGTGTTCTTGAAAGCATCCAACAGCTTCTAACAAATAACCAATAGCTAAAATGCTCCCACATTTACCTTCTATATGGATGTCGTTGTCTTGGTTTTTTTTTGCAATGGTACATAAACGCAGCAGTAAAACCACTAAAGATTTAATGCTACGTCACGCGTCAAGCATGCTCATTCCAAAATATTTCGATTCTATAAAAAGTTAATTGTTGAGACCACAGAGGTGTTGGTAACATTTCCAGTCAGTCAGTGAGCAGCTCTGTTGTGGTGAACACCTTTAATTATTGTTATTTATTACCCTAGTAATTACTTTAATTTCACATAATTCCTTTGCCTATTCTTAAGTGTCCCTTGGTCTATTGTTGCTGTAATTTTCAATCAGTTCTGTGATTGCTTGGATTGAAGGGAAAACTTGGTGAGTGACACAGGAGCAACCTGTGCCACGCGAGTCATTATTGTGCATTTGTCACGTCACAAAAGGACTTCAAATTTTTATTTAACCTTGTTAAGCTGTCATCCTTTTTCTGGTCGATGTTGTGTGTTGTTCTCAAAACACTTCCCTTTTAACTGTGACTTTCAGATAGTCAGTAGTGCAGAGCAATGGGTTTGCATATTCTGCACCATCATCATTTTATCAGATGCATTATTAAGAAGTGACAACATGCTCCACTAACATGAGCAACTTCACAGACTTTTTTCCTGAATGTAGGAAACAAAGGAGGGAATTTCATGATTTTTATCTTTTAATCACCTTTGACAGCATGTATTGTTATTCAATGAGAGCTACTCCAGTAATTGCTGGAATTAGTTGTGCTGATTCATATGAAAATATTGCCGTCCAGAGTTTGATAATCAATTCAAGTTTATGATTTATTTGTTAGAGGGGTTCTGGTATGTAAAGTCTGGAAAAGTGGGCCCTAGAGTGACAGCACTTTATGGATGAAGTTTAAGCTAGTTTCCTTACAGCCATCTGCCTTACCTTATTTTAGCTTTTGTTTCATACCCTGATACTTTTATTTAAGAAACAAAAAGGAATATGACTCATCTGAATACCCGCGGGATCCGGTCGTTATGAACCTGCAGTACAATCTCTGGAGGAATTCATAATGATCAGATTCTGCGCCTCCAGCTCTGTGTTCAGCACCAGGGACAGCACATTGAACACATCAAATAGCTGTGCATCACAGGCAGCCCCACCAGTTGCAGCAGCTAACTATTTGAACCACTGGAGATATTGCAAATCTGATGGCGGCAATCGATTTTTAAAACAACTTCAATCTGCTACACGAACACCTTCCCATTGGAAAGGTTATGGCAGCTTTCATGATAGAAGCCATGTTCCAGACATAGCCTTCCTCGCCCATTATCTGCTTGGGTATTCAGTTATGTCATATTCCCTTTTGAAATAAACGGGGTCCTATGACTTTTGATTGTTGAGTCGATCCGTTTTTTTTAATAAGGTGTGCTGGGACACATGCAGGTCTGTGGACCAATGCTGTTCCAAACCATTAACTTGTATTTTAGACCCAATCCAAACCAGATGGCTCAACAACATTTTCCCCTTAAAATGATTTTATTAGTTTTATTACAGCTAGACTGAATCGGAGTTCTTAGACATTCCATGAGAAGGTATTTATTGTGATTTGGCTCCATATAAATATAATGTAATTGAATAAAAATCCATGCATGCTATACAATAAAGACATGCAAGTTTTCAAAAGTCGAGTCCTCTAAATGACTGATTTAGATAACAGAACTTGTGAAATGTATCAAATTTTATTAGTCATCCCCTGAGCCAAAAAACGCTTTACATGTGTTTTTTTCTTTTTTTCCCCCCCTTTCATATAAAAGTACCACTCAAGAAATTGAGTTACATTTTAAAAAGATACTTAGAGTGATGAATTATTTAATATTGTTGGATGAATTAGAAAAGGAATACATAAAATGTTCCATTACTGTATATGAGGATGCCATCTAAGAATCGCAGTTCTTTGATTAATAATCTTTATAGACAAAATAACATGTTTTACACCACAGCGTACATATCAGAGGGATTCTCATTGATATTGATGGTTTTATATGTTGAGACTTTAAGATATTAAATCTAAAGCTTTTGTCAGGATTCTATGATTTTTTTGTATATAGAAAAATAATGTTTTGTGAATCAGAAAACTGCATTTTATAAATTCTGTGAATTTATATTCATAATTAGTCTAAGTGCTTTTACAATCATTATACAATCTAATGGATTTTCAATGAAAGTTTCTCTAAGTGCAGCAAAGAGCAGAATCCTGACGTTTGTGTGCATGTGATATGTGTATACGATTTGTCTGGCTACATACTCATTGGTAACTGGAGAGCAGGATTTATTGAACAAGGCAGAGTGCAGAGACAGAGCGGGAGAGAGATGCAGTAATTGCAGAATGCAGTTGTTCATCTCTAATGACTGGAACAACATAATCACTTATCAATGATTACACTTCTCTCTCACACAAATGCACTGGTTGTGTGTGTGTGTTTAAAATGACAGATTTATTCTCTTTTTGGGTTGAAAGTCCGATCATTTAATAATCTGACAGTCCTTCTTTGCAATCTAACCTCTGCAATAGATAACTGATAGCTAACTAAGTGACTGCCTGTTTAATTAAAACCATATTATTGGAGAGAAAAGGGAGATCTCAACTTGCATTTGGCCTGGGCTGCCTTTAGTTTTCAATAAATGGGCCTGAATAAGCCATCAAACACTCCTTCTGACTACTGGATGGATGGATGGATGGATGGATGGATGGATGGATGGATGGATGG
>JABUIW010000025.1:4011089-4022233 GCA_013363375.1 Menidia beryllina | reverse complement strand
CACACACACACACACACACACACACACACACACACACACACACACACACACACACACACACACACACACACACACACACACACACACACACACACACACACACACACACACACACACAAACACACACACAGGGGATTAGTTGTACCTGCATTATACAGTTTGATATTTATGTATGAGGAGAAAAAGGATAGGGGCGGTCATTTCCAGGCTGATGAGGTGTGTGCATCGATGCAAAAGCAAGACTCAAGAGCCTCACTGTCATCTTCAACTTCTGTCATCTGTCTTTCTCCAGGTCTGTCTGGTTTCTTCCATTTTCTAAACCGTTTTTGTTCCTCCTTCACGCGAGGATCGGCGAGTTTTAGTCAGCGTAAATTTTCACTCCCATTTTTTTGGACCCAAGATAAAAATGGTTCAGCTCATGAGTGTGAGAGTGTGTGATGACGTCATCAGGTGTGTGAATGATCCTGATGGATTTTCCACAACGCTCCGAAATGGGCAAGTCACAGAAGCACACGAAGCAGCCTGCCAGATCACGGTCTCACATATACCTAGATTAAATATGTATATATAAAGATGTGTGTGTATATATAAATACATAATATTCTTGTGTTTACCCCTGGACACAATGCCTTCATAATGTATCACACATCCAGGGAAAATATTTCTCCTCACTCCTTACTTGTTAATAGATTTGCTATCTGAAAAGGCTCTGTTGTTTCTGCTTTGATGGCAACTGAAGAGACTGAACTTTACCTTATTAAAAAAAAAAGTTTGCTCCATACAGAGAACATTCATGAAACTTTTGTAATAGAAAGAGTGTTTTATGCAATAAAAAATCAATAGGCAGCTAAAAAAAAAAAGTTTTTTTATTTAAATTGGTTTTATTGCTTGAAAAAAATCTCAAGAGGTGCCGACTCCCGTGAGAGCAGAATAACCCTCAGCCCCACTTTTTTCCACTGCAACAGCCACAAAAGTTAGACGAAACTGCATCACCAGTAACGTGCTGTATTAATTTAGCAAGTATCTGAAAATAAAGTAAGGTGAGGCTGACTGGTTTAAATTACAATGACATCACACATGAAAAAAACATAAAGCAGTTTAAAGGGCCACTGGAAAAAGCGACAGGGGAACACAATCGTGGAAATTTAAGGACAACAAGCAATCCAGTCAAAAAAAAAACATTTACGAGGAACATTTTCAGGAAAAAAAAAGAGCAGAAAATGTTGTTTTGTTGTCAATCCCTTTTTGACTTTTAGCTCTCTACTTTTCTGTGAAAAGGCGTTTTCTTCTTCGTGGTGAACATTTCGTCAAGATGCTGTCTCCAATTTAAACTTCAGTTCTTCCCAAAACAAGAGGTAACTCAAGATCTCCTGCTGGCTTGAAGGAAGAACACAAACAATGCAGCACTGAAAGAAAACTCTTGATCTTTTTGAGATCTTTTTCTTTCTCTGGTTCAGATTACGATAGATAATATGTTTAGATTCTCAGTAAATCGTACATCTAATTATGTCACATGCATGTCAAGGTGAGGGAGAGGAGGTGCTCCTCCTTTTTACCCTACTCATTGAAGATGAACTGCTGCTTCTTTGTTGTGAATGTTGGTTAAGTCACAAGACGTGGAGGTGGAATGGGAAGTGAAGCTGAGGCACCTGTGAGGCAGCAGAGAGGAATCCATCAAATCCGCATGTGTGCAAAAAGACTGTTCAGAACCGTGACGCCCTGCTTCAAAAGATTATTTCTGCCTCCTGTGATTTCCTGTCTATTCATTACAAACAAAGAAGTGAACACAATTCATCACAACAATCTATAAGGGGGATATTCAACCACTAGCTCCTAACATTCTTGAACTAGCACAAAAACCAACAAACAATGAGCGGCAACTGTCCAACAATGTTGATATACAAACCCACTGCATGCAATGTGTGGCTTTAGGGAGTGTGGCTCTTCTAGTAAAGCACATCCACCTTTTGAACCACCTGTGACTTGCATAAGGATTGTCGGACTTAAATGACAGCAAAAAGGGGCCGTGAGTTTTGAGGATGAAAAACAGCCATTCAAGTCAAAGGTTCAAGTCCAATACAAATTGTGTGGTTTCTGTATCTTAAATTCACAAATGTAAACAAATCTTATGGGGCATACTCCTGTGACATGCAGTTGTGCCTTGTCATTAAATGCATCAATGACAAATTGAGTGCAAAGCATGAATAGAAAAAAAAACTGGAATTTTTACAACTATTAGCTCCGGAAAGTTCAAGTCTGTGACAGCCTGGATGATGACACTTTTACAAACTCATTTTAGGAGGTACTTAATGATGGTCATAACATTCTGTTTCTCACAAAATGCCAAGGGGTTGTCCTGAAAATGAACTCCAGTCACTGAAGGAAAGGCAAAAGCTTAAAAAGATACTCGCCCTGAGCTGAGGCCCAGAGCGCCGTCCTGTCATGGTGAGCGTGTGGTGCATATACTCATCATCACTTGCACTCCAGATTACCAACAGACATTACCACGGTAATCAATCTTCACTCCACCGCTACCTATTTGCTTCATCTGGTCAGTGGGTTGACTGCCAAGCATCCTGAAATCAATCCCATGTTGCACTTCAACAGCATCCATCACAACTTAATGGGGAGTTCAATTTTATTTGTATTTTGGTCTTAGTTTTTTCTGTTTAACTCCTAGTCATATTTTCCTCTTCAGCTCCCGTTTGATTATTTCCCTCTGTGTGACTTTCTCTTTTCTCTCCCGTCGCTTCAATCTTGTTTTACCATTTTAATAAAAGCAATAGTTCCGCAGCAGGGAACCAATGTGAATTTACAAAAAGCCAAGAGGAACTTGTTTAAATATTCATAGTGATGCAGTTCAGAAAACAGCTGAGTCTAATTTATCTTTTATCTTTGACTCTTCTGCTCTATTTGTAGAAGGTTAATGTAATGAGAAATGTTGTAATTATAGATCAAGTGTTTTTTTTTCTAATGGGCAAAAAGACAGGAGGAAACTGTTTACTAAGATCCGCCTTCAAGTGCTCCATGCTGTGTGAACTCCCTTTAAAAAAACTAATTTACAGTACGAAGCACTAAAATAAGAATTTGGACACTTGGATGTGTTGAGTGTTTTAAAGAACGTGCAGCCGAATATCAAATTGCATTTGATGGATATAAGTTGGGCATTTGACTGATTGTTTGTTCCAAGTGAACTTGCCACAGTTCCTGTGTGTATTTAAGCTGTCATGGTTGCTATCTGATTCCATTACGTTGAAATCACTATCTTTTCCTGTGCTCCTTGTTCTTCCTGTTACTCAGAGTAGTTCTTTGTAAGTCCACAGTGGTACTGCTGCAGATGCCTTGTGACAAAACAGAATAAATTCTTTTCTTCATTCAAAATTTATGACTTTTAGAGATTTCTTCGTGGTTGCAGCGATATGAGTCAAATTCATCACAGCAGTCATGGGCAGGCCTTCACGGAAAGTTGCTTTTTGCATGTTATTTTCACTGGAAACAATATCACCATAGTGTTTTTCCACCAGGTCTGTCACTTTTTCTAACAATTGTTAAATATGGGGACATCTGCAGCCCATCTAAAAGAGATGTCCACCGGCAAGTGACTGAGTCTTTCAAATAAGATCTAAATATGATCTCTGATAAGATGATGTTACATTAGATAAGTTGCTAAAAATAAAGGAGGAAACTAGTATGTAAGGCCCAATGAGGGCGTTCTCACAACACATATTCTGTTAATCAGCATTTTTTGATACAACATTATAAATCTTACAGTAATGGCCAAAGTTTAAGACCCCCTTGGATAACTTGCCATCAAAGTAAGATGGCAGAGGCACGATAACCGAGTTCATCAGCTACAATAACAGTATAGAGAAACATGTCTCATGCAAACTTTAACAGCACATTTAAGTGTTTCTAGAAGAGGGCTTTCGGGAAAACATTAAGACGATACCGAGGGACGAGGCTTCTGATTCAAACACAGTTGGACTGGTATCACTGCTTCCACATGCTTATGTGAAAGCCACAGCTCACTGCACTGCAGATTCATGGGAACCTGACAGCTATGTCTTGTGGGCTAAAGAACTCAACAAAAAAGACGTGTTTATTTCAATTTTATTTAGACTTCATTGTTGGGAGGGAAAAAACGACAACCCTTGCCTAAACAAGTCGTTTCATGTGGAGCCTTGCATTAAGGTCAACAGCTAAGTTTTAACAAATTTTTCTGATAACGTTGGCTGGGAACTGCAGAAACTCTGGCCACATCTGAAGCCAAACACTGGAGCAGTGTCACTCATTGTTTGTCATTAAATTCACACATGGTTCAGCAAACTGATCCCATCTGAAAAGCGAGCTTTTGTCTGTGTCTCCGTCTCCCTTTCTGCCCACTTCAAGAACACTAAATGAGGACCATATTAGTAATGATGTATAGATGAATGATGTCATTGCTCATGCAGTGATATTACTGTACGGGACAAATGCAGATCATCATCCACATGATTGATAGCCACATGGTAAGCGTGTGATTGTCGGTGTGTGTGTGTGTGTGTGTGTGTGTGTCTAATGTTGTAAGTGAGGATTTAAAGACCAAGTGATGTGAGAGGCAGGCGAGGCAGTGAAAAAGAGAGATGGGTGGAGAGGTATGAACTGAGTAAAGAGGAGGGAAACAGAGATTTAGGGTGAAAGTCCGTGAGAAAGCGAGATTAAGAGACAGAAAGGTGGCAAACACAAGAACAAAGAAGTAAAAAGCAGAGAGGGAATGAAAGAATGCGACAGAGTTGTCCAGCACTCTATCACACCAAACAAGAGTAATGTTAAAGCCTTAAGGGTCTTTCACACACTTGATGGATGGTTTTGGGTGAATATGTGTGTGTTTGTGGGAGAGATGGAGGAGTACCAATGTGTGAACAACTACTGCCCCCAGTGGAGGAAGAAGATAAAAACACCTAATGCTTCTCATGCTCTCCTTTATAGTTACTAAGCATTCACTCTCACACATGCAAAGGCCCAACCCACAAAGTATTGCCACTAATTGATTAGCACGTTTTCTCCATATGCCCCGTACATAACTGCATTTATCTAAAGCATTAACATTCATTTCAGCTGAGAAGAGTGATTCAGATCCTTTGTAAACTGGTGTTACATACCTATTGTGTGATTACTATTTGTAACCACTGTTATATTTGAATGTCCATAGCTTCCAAGGCATAAGTCATGCTTCCCACATATAAGTAGCACACATTTAATCTTGCTAATCTACATAAAAATTCACTGAACACCCACATGGGGTTGCAAACGATCTTCTCTGCCTCAAGCTAGGGGGCGGTTGATAGCCCATAGGTCAGGTATATGCTGGATTTTATGCTATTTTTGCAGGCACTCTTAATCTTCACATAGTCGTGTGTGTTATGGGAGCCTGTTTTTATCATTTTCTCTGATTGGAGAAATGGAAGATCCATATCTGAGCTTAAAACGTTTTAAAGACTGGACTTTCAATAACAACAAAAAAAAAGTGATGCATAATGGATGAGCAATGCAAGAGCTAAAAGGTTTGCTTCAAATGACAAGGGAACTCATTCTTTCAAAACAGAGTGACCCAAAAAAGACAAGAAAGCTGCCTGTGCTGTTTTGTCTTTTTTTTTTTCTCTGTGGCAGTATCTGGGTTGAAAAAGAATGTTATAAATCCCAAAATCTACTGAGAAGTCAAACATGAAAAATAAAGTACTTATTATTCTGAGTCGAGATGCTTTAAAATGTTTGGAACCTCAAGAATAAGCAGAGTATGATGAGCTTTTAATGAATACTTGGCATTAAAGGGTCTGCCTCCATAACAGTAAAATATCTCAGACAAGAATCCTGTGCTACAAACAAATGGACCAAACTCTGTGAATATTTCCCTAAATTTGACAATTAAACTATGATCTTCTTCAAATCTTCTCCATCCTACTTCCACTGGATAAAAACCTAACTTTTCATCCACTCTGCCCTGCTACTGCCCCAAACTCTCGCTTTTGAGCTTCTTGGGCTTACACACATTCATATGAAGTAAAAAACATGCCTTTCATTGCAGTCCATAAAGGATTTAAATGCTGACATGATGTGGGGACTTTTCTCCATGAGGCAAATTCTACAGGCAGCCCTGGTCATGATTAAATTTGCTAAGTAATTAAAAGTAAATTAATGGAATGTGTTGAATATGAGTGGGAGTCCTGTTTTTCTCACAAATTGTTGCAATGCTAATTATCTCTTATCCTTATTTGAGTAGTTGTTTGGAAGCCTTTATTTTCTTCAAACAGCTACAACTTTGTTAAAAATAGACAATATTTTTACTTTTCTTTAGAGATTGATTGAATTTGATTTAAAAATAACATGTAAATTATATTTATTTGTTTACACTTTTATATTTTGTTAAAATAAAAGACTTCAGATAACAATGTTATTTTAACAAAGTTGTATCCACTTTTTATGGTCAATTTTAAAGGGTTAATTTTCACATCAAATATGTAATCCTGACAGCAAATTAACAGTTTCTTAAACCACTTGAATTAGAACGCCACAGAAATGTTGTAAAAGGAAACATTGTGTCACACACTAAAAGGGAAATGCACTCTCACACATGACATGCTGGCTCACGTCAACAGTGAAACCACTTAACATTTGTTTTAATTGCAAAGGCAGAAGCTTTTTGTACTCTTGAGAAATTTTGTAACGGGACTAAATGAAAGCCATGCATCTTCAAGCACGAGAGCTATCTGATTTTGTTCACATAACAGGAATTTTTCTTTCACCCCAGGAAAAGATAATATATAATGCCTGTTTCTCATTTCATCCCGTCTCTTCTCTTCTCTATCCATCCTTTATTTTTTTCTTTTTAAGTTGTTTTTTTTGTCACGATATAAATCTTAGACTATCTGTATCCCCGTCTATGCCTCTCGCTCGCTCTTTGAGCTGTGGCAGGAATTTGTAATTATTTTGCCTTCGAAACTCATAAAACATGTTCGGCTTCAGCCCTGTGACACAAACACACGCAGACATTCACATACAAGTCCTGTCCTGTTTGTAATTATCAATCCATTTGGGGATTTAAGGATTTTCTCTGTAAAACTTAAAGGCTTGTTTTTCTGTTCAACAAAACCACATCAGAAAACATACACACACATGAATACGCACATATGACGGCACACTTACACAAAAAGAATTCATTGTCAATCACACACAGACACCACAAGAATCCCAAAGAAGTGGAAGCCACATTGTTTACAGATAAGGAATTTTCCTCTTTTCCTCATCTCCTTGGGCATTTCGTATCTCTTTGAACATGCATCACAGCCATGAGCCACTTATGACAAATTAAGTTTTAAGTAGTTAATGTAAAAACCAATTTGCAACAAATTAACACATTGCACACATTTAACAGTTGTCGTCTCATTTGTCCATGCATACTGTGATTATAAAATTATATACACTAACAATACAGTTTTAAATAAATCAAATGTGCCTTTTTTGGCCGTATAGGAATAAAAGAAGGAACGGATTCCCATGATGCACTGCAACAAGGCCCGACAAGGGCCAGCAGTAAAGAACAATTTAGTCTGAAATCGAGCTCAAGCGAGCCTCTGAATTATTGATGATGTCACACAATATGTGGGGAGGTATCACAGGGGGATTCTCTGAGGGGACAACATGGACAGTAACTCGCAGCACACAGTTCAGCATCTGGCGTTCAAAGACACTCTCTCTCAATGACATGTACAGGATTGCATCATCTGTTGTTAACAAAGATTCCAATCCTCCTCTTTTATCACTATGTCAGGAGCCTTTGTTTGCCCATACAATTTTGAAAGCTGGATAAAGGGATGTTCATGCCATTTTTTTACAACCTTGTCTCATTTACAGAAACTATACAGACTGGTTGCTGGGGGGACCTCTAATGAGGCCTCTCACCAACACTCTGCTCTCAGTATTCCACCATGTGCATACAACATTAGAGCTGTGAACTTGTTTTTCTCGGCAGATATCTCTGGGCTGGTTGTAAATGTGGTTGTTGTCCCTCTTCTCCAGCAATCTCAAAAGCCAGCACTTACGGGTGAATGGCGCCCCTTCCTGATTGGAGTGACACTTTTTTTGCATTGGCCCTGAATGAATTGGGCTAATGTTGCATTTATTTTTACTTTAGTACACTTTCATTGCATTGTATCTCTGAGTGGACATTTGTTAGGATATGACAATATATAGATACAACTTTGTCAGGGCATCAAACTATTTCTTTTTCTCTGTTTATGATCTCATTTTTCATAAATCAGACAATCAGAGAAGGAAATATTTCAAGCATCCTCTTTTTGCTTAATTTTATTCCTGTTTTGCATTTTGAACATTTCCTCGTTTATTCATCTGAATTTTAGGTCCCAATCCAGTCATTATTTGGGCTTAATCAGCTTCTTCAACATGCAAACAGCTTTCCTGCTGCTATGATTTCCATGCCGTGCATCATAACAGATGACAGAAGAAAAGAAAACTTTGCAGAAATTATTCCAGTAGCATGGCATCCAAACCAGGATAATAAACTTTCTTAAAAGAAAACTGTTTTTAGTAGGCAGCCTGTGTTAGGGGTACAGGATTCAGTGTTTACATGGATTGACATACATATACAAAGGCTTTTTTATGTTGTTTTCCTTTATGTCTACAGAAATGTTTTTTTTTTCTTGTCAAATTATTTCTAATAATTATATCTTTCTTTTTCTGCTTATAATCAAGCATCTGGGAAGTCACAGGAAATGTCACATTTCAGTCATTCTTCACACAGTAGAGAAATCTTTGTGTATATCTAAGATAAATGAGAGGTGCTGAAACACACTGTACACCCTCAGTACCCGAAAGAAATATAAAACACAACTCATCTAGTGTGTATTGTGTGTCATTTCAAGTTTTGAAAGCCATTTGTCATCTTTGTTCCATGTCTCCCTAAAACAATGAGAAACACAAGCACACAGGGGCTTTTTTGTTCACACAATAGGATGAAAACACAGAGCACTCATACACACTAAAAAGACTGGGAAACAGGACTTTTTGATGAAGCCACTGAATTGATTATTTTTCCCTCGAGTATCAGCAAAAGCCTCAAAAGTTAAAAAGCACACATATCCTTTGTGTGTGTACATGTACAGTGCCTGTATTCAATCATACCCCCCAAGACCAGCGAAGATTTACAAGCATGCTTTGAAATGCTTTTTTTATTTTTGTTGAGCAATTTTAAAAAACCTTGTTTTATACTCCTACTAATGTGTAAACAAAAACAAGATGCAATTAAAGAGCAAACCATTAAAATCCAGTGCTTAGCTAAAAAAGGACACAAAGACATCAAAGCTGAATGTATTGTCCTGTATGCACACTAATAAGCTTGTCCAGAGTAATCTAAAGCCATGTAGTTGTGCAACCTGTGAAATAAAGCCTGCCAGATGGAATTTGGTGCTATGCATAATGGTCTTTTTCTTTATTTTGATGCCAAATGTATTGTTTCTTTCATTGATATAATGAAGCACCAACAGGAAATAAATAAATAACAACCCTTGTTTATTTTAGAAACTTTGTTCTTACCTCTAACTAACTTCCTATCTCAAAAGTCTATTCTTATGATGACATTGCATGAATGCAATCCCCTGCTGACATCGGTTATCATTATGCTAATTAAACGATCATTCAGATTACCCAGCTATCCCGACACCATTAATATTCGCCGTCCTTACCCCACCTTGTTATTTGGATGCTTTGTAGGCCTGATCAGCAGAATAAAAACATAAATTTGGAAATGATAATATCACCATTTGACAAAGCCTGAAATATTTAGTCTTAATGTTCATGTTAATGTATTTTAAGTCAGTATAGATTTATAATTAGTTTTATATACAAATGTCTATAACAGAACACCTTCAGGGGAATCAAGCGGATGAAAGACAAATGAATGCAAAACTGTTGAAGAATTGAATAGTGACACAAACAGTTCTCCAGTTTAGATCAATTTATCTTCAATCTGTAACAAAACATTAGCACAAATAATTGTTTAAAAGACAGCTATCGCAAACGCATTTGGTTTAAGTCAGCTGATTAATAAGTATTCAACAATTTCTCATGATAGTAACAGAATCATCTAAACTCTTTTCCATCAAAGGCAGAAACAGTATTCCCTCTCTCAGAATAAAGAGCTCTACACGGGTGACATGGCACCTCTGCTGAGTCGCAACATGGCACAAGTGCTATTATGATTTAATGACACTGAGTCCCAAAGAGAGATACCGCATCCACTCAGGCCGGCCGCCGATGAGACAGGAGACATTCTACGCGTTAATGAGTCTGAGCTTGTCTATACGGCAGAGCTGAGGTCAAACAGACTCTTCCTCGAGTGAATTCTTCACCGGCTGAGTTGGTTTAACCCAAACTGGAATGATTGACACAAGGAAATAGAAAAATAGGAAATTATTGACTGAAGGAAATAGATTGAAAAGTTCCTGCATGTACCAAAAGTTTGGAGAGACCCATCAATCCACAGCTTCACATTTAAAAAGGTCTTTCTTGTTCTGTTTTTTTTATTTTTTTATACACGTGGTTAATTTACATTACTATTTTCATTTTACACTTTAATTTCTGCGTTTTATTTAGAAGTGTTACGCATATTAAAAGGGTATTTCTTGCTCTGCCCATCCAGCCCTTTATTCCTAATAATGTTAAGTCACTGTGAAGTCATATCCTGCTGGAAAAACCTTTTTAATTGCAGAATATATCGTCGTGACAGGATTATGTGTTCTACTTTAGCTATCATGAGCTGGAAGGTGCCAGGATGATCTTAGCCATTACTTGTGGTGTCGTGAGGAATTGACTCATTATTTTACATTTGAATTACCCTCACATTTTGAAGCTGCTATTCGGTGGGCTTCAGTGCCCAACCCTGTCGAAATACTGTGTGATATCACCTAATTCGTTTCTGCTTCTGTCCTTGCTGTACCTGTGGGGAACCTCATGAGCAGACAGAAGGGAAATAATATCCAATAATAATTTCCCTTATCCATTTCACACATTATATTCAAGACTTTAAGTCCTGCCTTTATATAGATAGATAGATAGATAGATAGATAGATAGATAGATAGATAGATAGATA
>JABUIW010000025.1:3971708-4011079 GCA_013363375.1 Menidia beryllina | reverse complement strand
ATAGATAGATAGATAGATAGATAGATAGATAGATAGATAGATAGATAATCAAACATTTAAAAATGCATACATAGTAGAATGTTTGGTTATCTGTTAATTTAATTGGTGACTGATATTTCACAAATTCAGGTATCATAGCAGCTGTTGGATTGTCAGTTTTGAATTATAAAAGGTAAGAAATTTTTTATTTTTGTTATTAATATATTCCTAAACTCTGTGGAACGTCTAAGAAAGGAAATGTTTTTTTCAGTGATGAATGAACAGCTGAATTATTCAATCCAGGCCTCACAAGGGTTCTCCTAGATCAGTGGCTGATCCTGTTCCTGTGCTGGACAGTCTGTTGTTTGCTACTTGATCCCATTCCTGAGCCAACCAGCCTGTAACCCACCAAACCAACTGATGAAGCTTGGCTTGCCATTGCATCCACAAACCTTCCCAGCTTGCCGTCAGCCTGCTGGCCTCCACTCAAGCTGCCGCGCTACAAATGGCCAGATGTTTCAAAGACACCTATCCTGTTCCTGTCACTACTCTCCTTTCTCCTGCTCACAGGTAGACTAGGGAATCATATGACCGCAGTACTCTACAGTAGGTTTACAAATATCCACCATATTTAATTGAACAATTGACTGTGATCTGTAGTGAAAGACCATAGAAATCTCACTCAACAGTTATATACAACCCAGTGAACAGATAAAAACTAAGCATTTTTTTCCAGCAATTATTGACTTCCTTAATATGCACAGTAAGCATTTCAATAGGTGCAGATGAGTACCCCGGACAGCTCCTTCTCTGCTTTGACTATCGACTTCAGGGCGTCCGTTACTGCCATCAGTCCATAAATGATGACAAATATTTAAATAGAAAATACGCTTAATGGTGTTCCTCTCTACTGCAGGACACAAGAGCCCGACTTGTTAAAGAAGCTAACTGATCCTGTGTTTCGGCATCACAATGTGACATCCAAAATAAACAGTGTGCCCATCAACCAAACACTTTGGCAGATGGAAGACTAATCTAAATCGCCTCAATATGGACAGGATGTGATCATTTCCAGTCATTTGATTCCTAATCTTGGATACCTCTAGACTATCTCTCCACACTTCATAAATCCAAATACTCTGTAATTAATTCAGAATGAGGGTGAGCTTTTTTTTTACAGTAAAACCTCCACCTGTGAACGAGGGGACCTGGGAGCGTCTTGTGATTGGCTGCCAAGGGGGCAAGGGTGGTGACTAAAAGGTGTTTGAAAAATGTCTTGCAAGCAAGATGTTAAAACTATTGAAAGTTATTTTCCTACAGAAATACTAGAAGACGGATACACATATTTTGCTTTGGATTAAATAGGGAGAAAATACTTTATTTTTACCGGAGAATATGGAAAAGCACGCATGGAGACCTTTAAACGCATGACAGGGAGCTGCTCCTTTGGATTTAAAAATGGAACAGGCATCAGAGTACAAGCAATTAAAAAATGGAATGTGAAAAAACATTTTCCTTAATCTCCCCTGTCCCAGCATTTGTTCCTCCTCAGGCCAACGTCTCTCTCTCTCTGTCTCTCTGCCCTTTAGTGTCAGTTCTATGTTCTGGCATTTAGGAGACAAATGCTAGTGTGTCACACCTTGTCACTCATACCTCACACACACCCACACGCACACTCGCACACACACACAATCGCAGGGCTAAATGCTACAGTGTCAGCAGGCCTGTTAAATCGAGTGTCACTGGGCAGGGACCTCTCAGTCTGGCAGGACACACACGCTCACACGCACACACATTCATAGACGGTGACACAAAAAAGACACAAACATGCAGAGATCCACAGCCAGACACAGTGAGAGGGGGAAATTAACAATATGCAAACAAGTAGCCCACCACGAGCCTTTGACACCTCAACAATGGAAACACAATTAATCCAGCTCTCTATCAAGCACACACACATGCACACGCTAAACAACAACAGGCTTTTACAGGCTAGGCAGAAGTGGGACAAAGATTAAATTCCCTTGTTGTTTGTGACCAGAGGCAGACAGTGACAAAGCGTGGCAGCAAAATCAGTTTACCAGAGTGATATATGAACAGTCTCTGGTTTTACTTTATGCCGGACACTTTTTAACCATCACACTTTGGGTTATGGCTGCCCTACTTGCTCCCAAATTTATCTCTCCCAGCTTTTCTTTGAGAGGAACTGAAGGAGCAAAGTGGAATAAAAGTGTAGGGATGCCGTCCTTAAACTTGTCACGAAGTTAAAATAAAGAGAGTTGGTGAAATTCTAAAGCAGTTACAACAAAAATCAAATCCCATTCACACTAAGCGGTGACAAGAGTCTGCAATTAAATATTTAATATAAAGACATACAACCTTAATGTTAAAGAGACTTTATAGTCCTGGTAAAATGAAATATAGAATAATTCTTTATTATCGAGTTTCATAAGTAAAAAAAAAAGGCTCAAAAAGGGAAAGATATTATCATAGGAAAAGCACACTTACCCTTCTGTCCTCAAATATCAGTTAGTGTGATTGGATGAAAGTAATCGAGTATAGCTTCAAAAGATGTTGCTTCACGGAATTTCGAGCCATATTTGTATCTTTTCTTCAGTATATAGAGAATACTATATACACAGACACTTCAAGGCCTTTTTTTTGTTTTGGTTTAGGAGCTTAGCAGCCTTCCTGAATAGAAAAAGACTATTCCTGATGCATTGCAATACTTTTTTTAAACTTTTATTTGCTCTAGATAAGACAATGTCTAAGTCGCCATCTTGTTTCTGCTTAGCCATTGTTGATTCTGACATTTTACAAAGTATTGTTTCTCTATATTTTCCGTAACAGTGCCTTTCATCTCATTAATGGTTTAGTCGTTTCTGTACCTGCCTCCTGCTTGTGCTCATCCTGTGTCTGGGGCCTCCTCTCCTACTATTACTGTGAAACCAAAGGCAATTTCTTCTGCCTGCTGGTCACATCTTGCTACAGCTGCTGTCCATGTCAAAAGTAAAAAATCCTCCACTTCAGTCTGGTTTTCCAGCAATTACACCCTGATAGCTTTAGTTTAGCAGAGTGGCGTAAATGCCTGTTACCTTGGCACTTAAATGTAGAAATTCTGATCTGTAATGATAAAATAGTCAAAAGCTCTGCTTATCATACTCTATAGAATAAAAGTTACCGTGTATCGTGTACTAAATTACTTCAGTAGGAACTGTTAAGATTTCCGAGAAATGCAGAGATATGCAGAAATAGTCAGAGAGATGCAGAGATAGTCAGAGGAATGCAGAGATACTCAGAGACAGTGAGAGACATGCAGAGAACAATGCAGCAAATGTTCCAATATGTGTGACTTTGTGCAGAAGGTGAGACTAGATTTAATAAACTAAGTTTAACAAAAGATACAACACATCACATTTATCTTGGACAGCTCTTATATACAGATGTATTATTCATATGAACAATTGTGTGAGGTTGTTTATGTTTCAGTGAAGCAGGGGATGTGTATTTGAGGCCACAGGCTGACAAATGCATGAATGTGTGTGTGTGTGTATGTGTATGTAAAAGGTGGTGATGCATTCAAAGACAAGCAAAAGGTAAATTGAGGTCAGGTGGAGTAAATCTAAAAAAGAACAAGAAGATACACCCTGCACACACAAGTACACCTATAATTATAAACAGTGGTTCACTCTGTTCATCACCTCAGCTTGATGTTGAGAACACGGTCAGAATATCGGTAAGATCAATAAGAAGTGTATGTGGAATAAGAAGTATTCAGCTTGTTTTGCCTATGGCATGAATTGTAATTCGACACAATAACATCAGAATGCAAATAAATTATCCACTAGTTCTAATGTAGAGACAAATGTATTCTTTTATTTAATTGTTTTGATATAAAGTGTACTTTTGGAGGCTTTACACTTAGATTTCCATTCAATAAATAGGGTTTTTGAAGTGTTGATCATGAACTGTATTCAGATTTGAGACCTAAAAAACATTGTTCTTTTTTTTTTTTTTTACTGCAAACCACAAAAATAAGAAACAAAATAAAATGAGAAAAGGAGAGAATTTCACAAAGCACAATTCAAAATCAAACAAAAAATGTTAAAACATGATAAAAACATTTTTACCATATTTTCTAGAGGGGAATCACTCAGAAAAACAGAAAAAAAGTGATGCTTGTGATGCTGGCTTGTGTTGGGCCTGTCTTCTGGATGGATACTGAAATTGTATAATTTCTGTGTTGTGCATATTTACGTATTTTAATACTAAACTATGGCCATTGCTTTTTGAGGCTTTTGTCATTTTTTAAAATCATTATTAGTGTTAATCTTATCTTAATCGAATCAGAATTTAATTCTTTCTCCGTCTGTAACGTTGTTTGTTTTTTTTGCTTATTTTGATAAAAACAAAATAATGTTGAAATGCGATTGCACTCTCATTAACGGTAAGATTGGTGATGAACTACTTCAGGTCAAGTCAGCCATCAGTGAGGCCTGCAAACGCTGCTGCCTCACAACACAACACAAATCTGTTGCCATCTGCAATTAAATCACTGCCGGTGTGCATGCTGATGGATGATATTCATGTATTACAGAGCCCTCATCTCCTCATATATTTCAAACCATTAAATAACCCGTCAGACGACTTTTTATCTGACGAGGTGCTGAACATATCATCACAACATCGAACTCCATGTCATGGTAATGTTGTGATCAATTCTGGGCCATCGTGTCCCCGTTGCTGCTATTTATTTTTATGCCTTCTATTTTCCCCCCTTATCCCTATAAATCAATAAAACCCATTAGCTTGTGTGTCATAAATCATGACAGCTTCACAAAAGTTATAAATACACGCTTTGGCTCACTAACGATGTACGTTTTCATCTGTCACACGTGAAAAGAGTGGGATCTTTACTCTTCAGCTTTCATAACATTTGTTGTCATTTTGAGCACCGTGAGAAACTGCCCCAATCTCCAGCCCGCCAAGAAAGAGTTCCAAAGTTAGAGGGAGAGGGATGAAAAGTCATAACAGCCATGATAAACACCTGAAGGAAGAGATTGGATGGAGATGTAAGGCCATCGACCAGCACTAGAGCCTCAACAGGACAAATAAAAAACTGCTCAGCGGCAATCAAGCCGCTGGGCAGGAGAGGTGAGGACTGGGGGGTGTTTAAAAGATAAAACACCAGGAATACTGAGCGCAGATGAGGCTTGGCTTGGCAATTCTGCGAGAGAAAGATGGATCAGTGTGCCACGAGCAGTAGCAGAGACACAAACTCACGGAAAGAATCCGGGTGTGATTGTACCACCGGCCATAAACACGAGAGACAAGCTGTTATTGAGCTGTCATTGTCCCCCAAACAGCCCCGGAATGTGTTTGTGTGCAGGAAAAATCCAAACAAAACTTAGTTTTAGTGTCGTCCGACGCCGCACTAACGACTACAAAGAAGAACAGGACTGCAGGAGGATACATCAGCTGATGTGACACAGCTATCCTTCTGGAAACTGCTTTTGTCTTGTCCCTCTTATCTGCTGCTGAACCTCCTCATGCTTCCCTCCTGTCATCTCCTCTATCAAACATCAGGATGTGATTTAGAAGAAATTTGCAGAAATTATTGCTGCTCTTAAACTCTTTACAGAGCACCACAACTTAAGCTGGGAAGTGAAAAGGCTGAAAAAAGTCTTAGACTGTGAGTCTTAGACTTTGGGTTGACCTTTGCGCACACACGTACACACGCACGCACACACACACACACACACACGTACAGGTAGACAACCTATTTTTATGGGAGAAAGTCAGTGTGAACGAATTGTATGAATTAAAGGAGGTGCCTGCACTTCAGATTACCGCCAATTGCATAAAAAGTTCCTTTGTATTTTATACCTGATGTAACCTTGTGTGTGTGTGAATGTGTGTGAATGTGTGCTCAGGCTGTAAATGCATTTTTGCGGGGGAAATCATGTCTCGATGCAGGTAGAATGAGCGAGAAATAAATCACAACAGCAATAATATTCCCCCCCTCCACTTCATGGACACACACTCACTGCACACGCTGAACTCTTCTCACTCTGTTTGACACATGTCGATGCTGTAATGTTCATTACGGGTACTTTCATGGTCGCGCACGCACAAACCTGCAATAACACACCGGCTCACACACATTGCTTAAACAGCATTTTGTCCATAAAGTCTATTTCCATGGTTAAGTTGTGATGAATGGGACTCAGTTGAAGTCAATGAGATAGCACAATGCCATAATTCAATTCAACACAGACTGGCGAACACACACATACAGACACACACGTACACACGGCAGAGTGTGGGCCATAATTCAAGAGTTATGCATACACACACTGTGCGAGACACACACTCACACATTTGTGCACAAAGTCAATGAGACCAGAGTGTACCATAATTCACTGTACAGATAAATGCCCAGTGTGCATTATCACCGCGGCAACACAGCTGGTGGCTGGTATGTTTGCGCTTGTGTTTATTCTAAAAAAGCGAGAAAGCGTGCTGAGTCTCCCAGATGGGATGACATCAGCACACCAGGATAAATATCCCCACACATATATGGGTTTAATGTTGGAAATCACTTTTTACCTTGGGTTTTTGGAAACCAAAACTTTACAATGAAGCTAGCGGGATGTTTGTTGAGATTTCTCAGGCAGACCCGCCACTTCCAAACTTCTAACGGCTCAAATAAATTTGACTTTAATGAGGGCTTGAGGGAAATCACTACATTAAAAACAACAATGAGGGAGGGCAAGTGGTTTCGGTTCAAAAGGGGTCTGGCTCTGTGGGTTTTGTCTTTCCTCTTTTGAAATGTTTGTGAGATATTCGAGTCTGTTTGCGAAATATGTGTGCAAGATATTGAGTCCTTTGTAGGTTTTGGAGGTTCATTCCATCACCCAAAGGTTATGTTTGGCATCGCTGTATTCAGACTTCCAAAAAAGATGAGAGGGGTGTTGACAAGGCGTCGCTTATGTTACTGAGGAAAAATGAGGCAAAGGTTTTTCTAATATATCAGCTTTTGTGAACCCACGCCACTTTGTGTCAGCTAACATTTCAGAGGTGTTTCATCCTGGAATTTGAGGCTTAGTACCTTTGTCTCTGGTGTGGAGACAGTCACTTCAATTAAAGTGAATACTGAGAACTCCAAAAAGAGTCATTAAAAAGAGCGGAATCTAAGAGAAACTCAAGAGGGGACTTAATCACACTAAAAAAGCTAGGTTCACAATGGGAATAAGAAACAAGTCCCACATGTTATCAGCTAATCAGGTTTCAAAGCAAAGCAGATGTACAGCAACTCATTTCTAGGTAAAACTTCAGACTGGAAATTTTTGAATTATTGAGTGGGTTGTGCATATTTATTCAACCAGCATGAGACAAAAATGCAAGGACACACAGGTTGCCTTGTTGCTCTCTGAAACAATTCCAGTTGCCTTCACAGTGCAATCAAATTCTCCTGGCATCACTTGACTTTTACTGACCTTTTTTTTAAAATATTTATGAAGTCTCCTTTACTCACTTTCCATGACCCCTTGGCATTTTAAACTCTGATTAAGTGCAGAAAAGTGTTTTAAAAACTATTCCACCACATCAAAAGTCTCTGTGGTAGATCATATTTTGAAGGTGAATTTAGACAGAAAAACATATCTTAAAAGTCTCTGGTGAGTTTATATACTTTCTATTTAGAAGAAACATGAAGTACGGAATCCTAGTTTAGCCCACACAACAATACAAAATCATACATGAATAAAAAAAGAGGGCTTGGATTTGTACCGCCAACATGCTTCTGCATTAAACAGGCATCTTGGTCTATTTTGTTGGTACAATGTCAAGGCAACAAAACTGAATCAAATATTCAAAGTCTGTGATAACAGAGTCGGTTCTTTAATCCATGACAGCCTTTGCATTTCTATTTTTTAGTAACACAATAAGCTGCTGGCACATTGTTGTACTTTGTTGGACTGCAAAGGCCCTGTATTCTGACGTGTTTGAGGCCCACTGTTCCAGTCTTATACAACAAGCAAGACAAACAACTGTAAGTGGATTAACAGAGCTCCAGCTGTTTTGCATTTTAATACCGATGTTGTTGATGTCGCCCCACTGTTTTCCAGGGGCGATGTAATATCGTGCTTTGTACTGCATGACATTATTTGACAACTAATGTTAGCTGTTTCTATGTAATGAAAATGACTCACAGCTATTGATGACTCATCTTTTTAGTAAAGCTAAAAATCAGCTGCTCCTGAGCATAACAGTATAAAGTTAACACTTTTTAAACATCCTTCACAGATTATCGAGTACCACAGTTTTTTTTTTTTCAAAAGCCAAAAAACAGCTCAGTGTCCCTGATAATGTAAACTTTGGGCTCCAGTCAAGTCAAACGGGAAGAGTGCTGCTGACAGAAATCCTTACAAGACTTTTGTACAACTTTTGTACAACATTAATATTTATTTTTTTAATTTTTTTTATCAATTTTTTTAAATCAGCAAACGCTCCCAGGGTGACTACTCTCTGAGTCGTCAGATCTAGCCTAAAAAATAACCCTTAATAATAAAAAATACTGATATAAAATCATAACTTGACTTCAAATTCATTCTTTGTTTCTGGTTCTAAGAAAACAAAAGAAACAAACCGAAATGTAATGCATATTGTCAATATCTGATCTTCACAATAAAGATAAGACTGATGATGTTAATCAGAGATTTTTAAATCATGACACTGTGAGCCTGCCCCAGAAAAAGGACAGACACATCCTTTCATCTCCTTTATAGTTTACCGGCCTCACTCTTTCTTTCTTTTTTTTGTTTAATTCCTCCATGCCTGCGATATCATAATTAGGTAGAAAATATCTTACACATATAACCAAGTCATGCAGTCATGCAGGAATACATACTTCAAGTAATGTAATATCCAATGTAATATTTCTTCCCGTTCCGCTCACTGAGCCTACCCTTTAAACAGTTTTAAGCTTCCCATGAGACGCCGCCTCTCACTTAGGAAACTTCTGATCTACACAAGCTGTCATCAAACAAGCAATTCGTGTCAAATAAAACATACAGTTCTACATTAAAATTTTATGTTGCATTCCAATCCTGCTTGAAATACTCAGCTGGCACACCTCCCATAACTCAAAGTGTCCATCAGTAGGCGGCAGAGTTATTTCATCAGAACTTGGTCTGATTCGCAATTTGAATTCCTGATTTCTTTATAGTCCCCCAGAGAAAATTTGTCCTGGGCTTCGTAACACTGTAGATCTTATTTGATTACAATAGGCCGCAGAAATAAAAACATCACTCATGCAAATCCTGAATGTAAAACATGAAAACACAAATGAGCCATATGGCACATAGGAATTCACTGTCAGACCACAAGTAGTCAAAGTGTTGGGACAAAAGGAATCACCGTCCTGCTGTCCCTATTTGCCCACATTATGAACTTGCTGTATGAAAACAGAGTTTGGGTGAATTGTTGTCAGTGTAAACTGGGACAACAACTCTTTTCCTCTGGGCAGAAAATAAAACAAATCAGGTCATGCCATTTCACCCCAAAGCACTCAAGCAAATTTAACTTTCAGACGCCTACAGAGCATGACTCCACATCTCTGGTTCACAGGGGCACCCTGGCTGCTTGGTCTGGGCCAGAGGTTCTGAAACAGAAGTTGTTAATCAAGCTTTTCTACTAGCATCTCTTCTTTTTCCTCATCTCATTAAGCCTCACTGGCAGCTTATGCTTTTTAAAAGGGGAGACTTTATTACCTCTGTTGGGAAATTGTTGTTCAAATGCAATAAAAAGGAAACACAATGAATTATACAGCAATCGAAACCAACCTCTCACTCCCACTTGAAAATGAATCACGCGCTCACCCGCACCCTTGTGGCATGATACACACATACGCAGGAGAGATAAAGCTTCAATAAAATTTTCAGCCGCAGAAAACAAATGTAAGTTACAGTACCCTCGACTTAGTTTTTTTTTTTTTTTTTAAAAAGCAATTTATCTCCTTTTCGTTTTTTAAACACAAAGATCACATTTCATATTTCAGAGTTTAATCCTCATGTTGGCCACACAATATCTGCCGATCCCAAGTTCTTTCTTCGTTCACCGTCTCAGTTTATATCACGAAGATCAACTGTCAGCGCTCACATTCCTATAAAAAAAAACAGTAAATCTCTCCTCTACATCTTATTTCTACTTGCAAACAAAAACAATAAAAATGCAGATCCCAGTTAAACAAGGCAGGCTTAACATAACTCAGATATGTCTGTGTTACCTGGGCTGACAAAAGCCATTACAACTGCAATCCCATAACTGTGTGATTCTCCAGGCAGAGTTTAAGTGTGTAACAACCAAAGTTTAACCCTCAAATGTGAAGCGTATTTGTGTGATGGGGCTCCAACAAGCAAATAGCAACGGGAGAGGTAACTTTAAAAGGCAATAGGTTTACCTAAATACTCATTAATCGACAAGCAAATGACATTAAAAACAAACGGATTCAATGTTTGCGTTGATCTTCACTCAGGTTCATTCCTATGCTACATACCATAATCAAATCACGACTTTTTGCCTGTGTTGTCAAAAAAATCTTATTGGGGGAAAATTAAGCAGTAAGTAGACGTGTTTGCAAATCCTACAAGGTCAACAAGTACAAGCCTTTTGATAAGCAGCTCCCTGTGCTGACACTCAGTATCTCAAATATACGCTCATCAGGGGAGGCCAAAGAGCTTAGAAAATAAACTCTTGCCTTCCTCGGAGAACCTTGCAATCAACTAATTGAGCTCCGCGGGATCTCCTGTTAACTTTGATGGCGTTTTCAAAGTGAAATGATTGGAGGGTATGTGGTGCTTTTTGATCTTGAACATAACCTTCTGGGGGAAAGGTTGATTTGTCACCATGAGAAACCGCAGTGATTTATCCCAGAAAGACGTGAACCCAGGTCGCCAAGCCAAAAACCTGCAGACCAGTACAAAGTAAAATGGTAAAACAGCTGTTATCTAAACAGTATTAATGTACCTGAATAAAATAAACATTGTTATCACTGATTTTTTTCCCAAATCAAATAGCATAGAATAGAATAGATTGCTTTATTAATCAAATGTAGTATTAGATAGAAAGGAAAAGAAAAGATGACTACCAGAACCACACTAAAACCTCTCTGCTCTCCCAACTCCCTCTGTCCCTCTCACAGTCAACCATCTTTTACTTTTTTCTCCCCATGTGGCTCTCTCTTTACACATATTCCTATTCTCCTCCATAGTTGGCTCTTCTAGCTATGGCAGCCTGTCTGCTCAGATTCAGCTCCCATCAGTACCACACAAACACACACACACACACCAGCAGAGGGGAAACAAATTATTCTAGGACAGCAGAAGTGTTTTGTTTGGTTCACCCCTGTGTTTTTTTTTTTTTTTTTTAAAAAAAAAAAAAAAACTTGTTGCCTCCCTTAGCTCCTCTCCCCCTACGACAGATGGGGTATTTTAATGAAATCAGCCTTGCCTGCTCCCATCTGTGTGAGAAATGAATTTCACCATTTTTCAAATGAGGGAATTTACAATGAGACAAGCTGGAAGGCAGGGAACCCCAGCTCCAAGTTTTTTTGTGTTTTTTTCTGCTGCTGTAACTATTAGATTTTCACTGTCTCAGCCCACCATTTCCCCTCAGCAGTTCCCTTCAATGTCATGTTTTTATTCTTAATTAGCATGTTACTTGAAAGCCAGATTGTGAGATATTTTGATAACCTTCAAAAACTGTTTAGCTTTCACTTCATGTCATTTATAGATGTTCTTGTTCTAATTATAAGGACATTAGATTAAGGGTACGGCTGCAATCACTCATTAAGGTATCTTATGTGAGCATTTTCAATAATGTTTCAAACTTTTTATCAAAAGATGCACTGCGTCTTAAAACTTTGAAAGCTTTATCTGATTCTATCCAACGTTTTTCCCTGATTTGTGAAATAAAACAACAGAAAAAGTTGATATGACCTCACATACCATTTTACTGAGGTTTTTCTCCCGCTCATTTAGACTGATCCCAATCTGGAATCACTTTTTGCATTCCTACAGACTTAGTTAGTTCTTGTCCATGAAACCGAATCAAGAGCAGCAAAGAGTCTTTTCGTATTAGCAATTATTTAAACTAAAATGATTTCAACACTATATTTACGGGAGGAGTCGAGTCTGCAGAATATTAGAAACAGATTTTCAACGCGATACTGGAGTCTTAGTAGAACTGGTCACTTTTGCCTCCATTTTCCCTCCTGATTCGGGCTTTAAAATTGATTGTATGGCAGAATGGGTTGGAAATGTGCCTCCAAATTATTTAAAAGTCATTAAGCAATAGAAAAATAAAAATGTGACAGTTGTGCTACTTTGACAGTGGTGCTACTGGGTAGCTGTCGAATTTCGGCTCTTCTGCCTGAAAGCTGTGTTTCTGTGTTTGTCACAACTCAATCAAGGTTCAAATTTCCACATAAATCCTTTCCAACAAAGGCTTCATCAAGCAGTTTTCATTTTGAACGGCAAGTTTTTTCATCCATTTTGAATTCGCTGTTGTGCTTTCCACGATTTCTCGTTTTGAACTCACTGGTATAGAGCGTCATACAATTTTAAACTGCGATCGATATTTGCTGAACATCCTCCCGCTGTTATTTTGTGTTAAGACAAAATAGTTTATCTAAAGTGAATTCCACAGTTCAGGAAAAACATGGAATAAATACAGCAAACTTTGAAAAGTGTCACAAACACACCAAATCTTTGTGCTTTTCCACATAATGCTGTCACCATGGATCATCTATTACTGCTTAAGGTGATATCTCGTTGAACCCAAATTTTCCTACTTTTCAGGCTCATAATGTAAATCCTGCATGTTCCTGGTGTTGTGATGTGAATGCAGCAAAGCAGTTATGCATATGGTCTGGTTCAATTATAACTTTTATATTAAGGCAATCTCAAAATGCAGAAGCACAATGACAATAGGATGGATGTGATTGTATTAGTCATACATTAAGATGGTGGGAGTTTCTTTTAAAGGTGCACTAGAGCTTTTAGTTTGTATGTGCTGGTTCCTGTGGACTCCCGCTTAGTCTCAAATCCTCAGCTGAAATACTGTGTCAATAAGTTTTTCCCACAAGTCATTATGGTGTCATTAGTTTGGTATTCGCCTTATCAATAAGCTGATGACTGTTCTGAGGATAATTTAATTAAACTGAAAGGATATTAGGCCTTGAAAAAAATCCTTTTTTCCAATCAAGTTTATCATCATCGCTTCAGTTGTACCCTCTGGTTCAATAACAGTTCACTTCTACTTTCAGAGTCAAAGAACATGGAGGCTAAATGCACAAGTCAATGCCTCAAAACCGTTTTCAAATCAGTGCATCACATCATACACGGTTCATCCGACTCGTGTAGACAAACACTCTTGAGAGGAAAGCTTGATGCAGTGAAGAGTGCACAGTGAAGAATTTTTCTCTCTGCACACTACAAAATGAAGAAAAAGAGGCTCGAGGGATTTAAAAAAATCATCACAATAGAGCTGTTCAACAGGAAACTTGTGGAGGTTGAAGGGGTCTGGAAAAAGACCTATTCGCACAACCGTCAAGGTGAGGAGCTTAGTCTAACTCCCATAAAGCCATTTATCTTTGAACTGAAAATTCGGTTTCATTCTTGATCAATGCCAGAAAAACACAATGGCTTGTGTTAAAGACCGCCTTGATAATAAGGTGCTGCAGCACTGAATACAAAGGGAAGACCTCTGCCCTCTTCAGCAAAACACCCAAAACACACTGACTTCCAAAATCTCACTTATACTCAACTTCAAAAAAATGTTCACTATTAAAAAATTCCCTTTGATTTGGGATGTTTTTTTTAAAAAAGTTTAATAGCTAAATAACTGAATGAACCTGTCTTATCTACCGACTAAAAGTCTGCCTGAACCTGAAAAGACCTGAACAAAAAGCCATGACACGACGGACATCATCACCGACACCAACACTGTGTCTGTCACATAGCGGCGTGTCATCGTAACGCCGAACGGACTGGACGGGAAAATAAGCTAACTGCAGAGTGACAGGGACATGCGAGTCGGGGCAAAGGACAGTACCTGTTGGGGACAGTTCCTCTCCCCCTGTGCTCTGAAGGTCAAAGCTTATTTTGGCTCCACCTATCTCCGCGATATGGCCTTTTCACAGATGAAAATAATCAAAACAAAGCAGAAACTCTGGCTGATTGACACACATTTCACTGATTGTTTGTGACTCCGTGTCAAACTATGAGCCCGACTAAAGAACTCCGTGCTCGGTCATGGCCATCACCCCGACTTTTGAGAATTTGTGCACGTTTTCTGTGGAAAAGTGGACTAGTTCGGGAGTGTTTTTAAAACTTTCACATGCAAATGATTGGTTAGGCTTGCAGATACTCACCTGAACTGTGTGTATCGTGTGTGTTGCTATGAGTGGAGTGACTTGAGCTGTTTCAGAACTTTTCCACCCAGTGTAGTTTCACGAGCCGGGCTATCAGTCAGACGTTGTGTAGAATTAAGGAGACGTCAGGTTTTTGTGTCATCATATTGAGGCGTGTGCATGGCTATTTTTTTTTACACACACGCGTGCGTTTGTGGCTGTAAAAATGTACAGGAGCCTTTAAGTAAGGGACTGAGGTTGCCAGCACATTTGAGCCTGGCAATGTGTGTTTTCTTAGGTGTGTTTTCAGGAAAGGACCTGTCAGACATGATGACTAACGTCACCCTCATTACGTACACGTGTGCATGCACGTGCGCATGGATACACACACACATATGTGTGTTTTGCAGGTTAAAGAAGTTGGTAACTTTAACAGAGAATTCATTCAGACAAACTGCACCTGCTTTTGAATCTGCTTAGGAAGCAATTACAGGATCAGAAAGAGTGACACACACACACACACACACACACTGGAAAACACATGCATAAAGATAGCAGAAAAAAGAAAACAGCTCAATTACTGTGAGGCTGTTGAGAAAGTGGCCAGAATAATTATTGATGTTACTAGCAAAGTGAAATCTGAGGCACAGAGAGAGACAAAAAGAGAAAAAGCCATATATCCTAACTTGATGCAGTGATTTTAAGAAGCTGTCGCCCACCTGTACATGAATCTGACTATAACAGACATGCAATGCATCAGTGATATGCTCAATTAAAATATGTAGAGACAGGAGTTTAGGAGCAGGATCTGATTGGCCATGCTTACCTGCTCTTATATTTGACTGCTCCCCAATATGCAAAACATAGATAAGACAGACAAAAGTGTTATCACTCATCCCTGTTCCTGTGATACTGCGTTTGTGTGTGTGTGTGATGATGAATACATATGCAAGCCTGCATCTTCCACACAACACCCATCATCATCAGGATCCAGGCTGCGTGGCTGGAAAATATGCAAATAATAGTTGCTCCAAAAACACTGTAATGAGGTTTTAGAAAAGAATTAATTAGATCTCCAGCATTCTACTGAGATTTTTAAAAATCTACCAGCCGTCAAACTGTTTGAAGTTTGATTATGAGATCATGTTAGTCCTACTAAGGGATGCTAATATCCGCACTGGTTGTCTAAACCCGAAAATGATGGGGCATCTTTGTTGACTTAATGAGAGCCAGGAAAGTTTGGCAGGTCAGAACCAGGCCGGTGAGTTTGGGAGGAGGATGAATAAAAAAGACATTTATGTTTAAAGAAAAAGGATTTAGGGCTTTTTCAACATATACATGTGATTTGTTTATATTATCAACATTAATGTTATGTCTAACAAAATTATAGAAAGGATACCTGCGGAGAAACACATGTTTTATGTTTTTGCTCCATCTGTACTGAGCTGTGTCCCGTTATTCTCATCAGACCTAACCCTTATGAAACTGCTCCAATTATTGAATATTTATCAACAAAAGTTTAAGTCGATTATATATACATTATAAAAGTCTATTATCAAATATTTATGTTGACTATCAGCAAAAATATTACCAGCATTAAGTCCATGGAAGATCTCTTCAGGCAGTATTCTTTAGATGCTTTGGATATTTATTCTGACATCTATATTTAGCATTTTCCAGGGTAAAAAAACCTACCCAATCATTTTAAATTATCAAATACAATATGATTGTGATTTCAGTTTGTATCATGAGAATTCTTCGTTTTGCTTGAGGGGAAATTTACTAATTGTTTATTATGTATAATGTGTATTAACTATAGTAATGAATCTACTGGGGTTGAAAATCACTCTATCCCTTTCTTTCCATTAAGGCTCAATGGATAAAGCCTCATAATTGTGAAGATGATTTCAAGATTTTCACAGTTTACAGTTAAACCACCAAAAACGATTGACTTTTCGGTTTATTCCAATTTGGTGCAGTGGGTTTCAGTTGCAACAGGCAGCTGTCATCGACAGTACAGCTCAGATTTAAAATGACAAGTCTCTGTAAAGTACCAAGACAGATAAAAAACAAAATGTGCAACATTTAACAGCTAAAGAGGCAGAAATTTGTTAACTAGGTACAGATAAAGTGTAATTTTCAGTGACTTCTAAATCTATGTTTGTCATTGTGGCAGTGTCTCTGGGGGGCTGTCTTACCAAAGCATAATTCAGAACAGAAAACTGCATTTAGTCTCATTAAAGCTGCTGCATTATACATTTACAGAAAACAAGGCAGAAAAATGTGTTTTGAATATGGTTTTAGCATTCTAAATAAATTATGTTCACAGCTTTCTTTAGCTCCACTACCACCTATCTGAAGATGCTTGTTATAGTCAATTCTTCTTCACCTACCAGGATGTAAAAACTAAATTATACTCTCAATGAAACAGTACTCTCTAAGTATGACATTGCATGTATAACCATAAATTATTTACTCTAGAACTTATGATATATAAAAAGTTTGAGTCACTTGGATTTCTGATATTTAATACAAAATAAATAAATATTAAATGGTGGGGAAGCTTGATAAAGACAAACTGTAGTCTTGTGGACAAACATCACTCATGCTCATAAAACTTATGCATGTTTATGAGTGCAGAAACCTCTGAAACTGTTCACATATCAATTTCAAGCAGATCATGTTCTATAACAAGATTGGACCCTCACCAAGCGGCCACTAGGTAAAATAAAGGAATCACTCAGCATGGTGAGCATTCTGATAGTCCTCTTAATGGAGCTGGCTCATCTGATGTCACTGTGTCATTATGTTCACAGGCTCCACTCTCTCTCTGTCATTTGGCAAGTTGCAGGTCAGTGAACTCCGAGCGGGCTTTCCGCAGTGACCGCTTATTCAAATACCGGGCAGCAAATGTAGACATGAAAGATAGCCGGCAACAGGCACTGTGCTCACAGACAGGGCAACAGCGTGCTCCACTGTGTGCTAAAAGGTGTGGCAATAAGACTCCATAAGTCTCATGAATAAATGTGTTTGTGTGGACGATGGGCTTGCAGGTTTACCACAACTAAGCGTAATGTTAGCGCGTTGCAAATGAATCATGGCTCCAACATGAATCATCGTTACAGTCCAACGTATCCTCGTTTTTTTTCAGCTGAATCAGAAAAAATGGGTTGAAGCCTCTCTCTCGAGGAGACTAATCTGTGAGCTCCTGTTCTTGCTTGCTGCAGCTCATTTGATTTGACGTGTTTAACAAGAGTTAAGTAAACACAGAAAGCTGTGTCTTCCGCTTTTTTTCCTAAGCTGTTTTTAACAGCCATGAAAGAGATGGAGTAAAGAGAAGTTGTTTGTGGGATTAGATAGCGTTGTTGCACTTGAAAACTGAGGCCTCTGGTTTCACAGCAGAATTAATCCTCTTAGCCCGTGCTTTCTGCTGGGCTTTGTGTGCTGTAATGCACAGATGCCAAATTTTCATTAGAAATTCTGCTTCACTATCTTTGAAAGCCAACTGACAAACAAATTTAACCTATGTATCGGCCCGGACTGCCATTCGCTTTTTGGCCTTTTTTCTGTAATCACGTTAATCATGCCGAATTTCAAGTCAACAGCCACTGGGTTTTTTAAAGTTAGTCATGTAACTGCACGATTGCTTTGGAGGATGAGGTTATTACTGAGTGTCTAAACAGTAAAGGAAAAGGAAATGTAGGTAAAAGCTGTGAAATCATTTAAAAACTAAAGCTGGGCACAGTCTGTCGGTTATTGACCATATATTGATAAATCAATGTTACTAAAAGAACATGTCTACAGCTTGTTTGATTGTTTTTTGGCTGGGTGGTGGGCGCTTTGTGGAGAAACTGTTGACTTTCTTTAGATAATTTATACTGTTTCTTGAGATCAAAGTTCCATCTGGCAGCCCTTTCTTATTTTGCAGCTTTCTTTTGGAACTCTGATGTCAAAAACCGGCACATATGGAAGCCTTTGTTGTCTGTTTTTGCTGCACTGTGGGGCTGCAATGAAAATCACAATTTCTGCGCCATCAAAAATGTCTTGAATTAAATCATATGATATTGTAAAATCTTAACTTGATCAATTCAGGCTTGCCAAACCGAAAGTTTCTAAAACCGTACAAGAAACTGCCCCGCCTTCCACTGCAGCGCTCCCAGTTCCTGGAAAAACTTCTGCTGCTCATATAATTAGATTTGTTGGAACCGGGACTCTTTTTATTCTTGTGAATGGAAGCTTCTCCCTTGATTGCTCTGGCTGAATGTTTGAAGTTGTGCTACACAAAGAATTTGAGATCAATCATATACCTCCCAGCATATGTCTTAGATATCCTTAACTTTTGAAGTGGGTAAAGCAGCATTTATTATGTCATTTATCTGGACTGCAAGCTGAAACTTTACTCATCTGAAATGAGAGTATTGCCTAATTCTATGGTAAAGGTTCATTTCAGGAGCTCAGCATGCGCTATTTAAGGTTATCATTAAACACCTACAGATCATGTTCGACCTAAAACGAGTTGTTAAGAGACAGAGACACAAGGATGCAACACTTTCTTCCTAATTTACAATAAAAGAGTCCTTACATTAATATTTCAGAGTTATTACTTGTCCTGAGGGGAAACTGGGTAACTTTGGAAGCAAACAACTTCACATAAGGATAAAAATACAATGTAATCCCCAGAATGTAATTATTAACAAAACTTGTACACAATGTGTACGTATGCGTCCTTTATGTGTATGAACCTGTGTTTCCTCTAAGCATGACTGCTGAATCTGCATTCTAATTAATTTAATAGCTTCATTATTTCACAATCATCCGTCAAAGCTGGTGTTCCTCACACATCATCACACACACACACACTGATGCACACTCATTAATTCCACGTTGGTGTTCCATATTATTTACTTTGGTGGCAGCAACATGCCAGCTGGAAAAGTGACTAAGCAGATATGTTTGCGTTTATGTGTGCATCTACCTCCTCCTTAGTGAAATCTGTTTAGAAATCTGACTATGGGCTTGAATTATGTCGTCATAGAAACTAGTATTAAGTTAAGGGCTGTTTACGAATGGTCAGTTAGTGCTACTACCGCAACACACGTGAGTGGAAAACAAGGGAAGCAGAGAAGCATGAAGAGGGACCTATAAAGATGTAAGAGTGGAGAGTAAGAAAATAAGAAAAAAGAGGTTTTCTGTCCTGAACTTTGGCCTGCCCAGAGCAAAGAAGCAAATATCTTACAAGAGATCATTACTGAAATCAAAATGCTTCGAGGATGCCTGCTGTAGGAAGCATCAGCTCACTTCGGGAAGATGTCTGTTCCATAAACACCGACTTCCAACAAAATGAAAAGAGGGAAAAGAGAAAGAGCGAAACAAGGAGAAGGAAAGGGGAATACTTCAAAGCATCCTTTTAAGCGATCTGTTTAGAATTTTAAATCAGCAGTCCGGATCCACCAAAACAAAAGATGAAACGATAATCTGATAATCGTTACAATGTTTCTCAGAGAGAAAATGTTTCTGGATATATCGCTGTGTTTATGTGGCTGCTGAGGCCAAATCTGCTTAAAGCATGATAAAATGTTTAATTTCTATGTAAGTGGATTTTTCCTGTTTCTTTTGTTTGGTTCACGTTGCTTTTGGTTGCAGGGGGCATCTGCACATGTGTATGTTGAGGTTTGTCCTTTCTGCGTGTTTGTGAAAAGACAAACAAGAGTTAATGAAATGCAGAGCTAATGTTTGCCTGAGTGCTGGTGTACTTCCACTGGTATATACTATATGCATAGCACAACCTGACTTTAATTAGCAAATCCAATCACATTTAAAATTATTCTGGTAAGCTTTTGTCACCCGCCATGATGTTATTGTTACCATGGAAGTGTTCCTGAGTCAGGGCAGGCATCTTTTTCACCTGGTCCACTGGCTAATGAACATATTCTGTTTTAGTTTTTGAAATTGCTGCTTGAGAGGATTGGGCATTTCAGATAAATTTGCTCTAAACTTTGTGGGCCACTTTTTCACACAGTGCATATCTACATCAAAATTAAAGACTCCAGGAGGAATGAACTCAGTATGAGAGGAACACAGGAGATCACAAGACGAAGCAAACAATGTGCCTCAAAGGATAAACAAAACATAAATAACACAAAGTCCTATATGAGATAACATGTGTCACCAAGGATTATTACAGCAAGACATGAATATATTAAATTACTTTTTAAACAAACAAAAAATAGGAAAGACTCACCAATCAAAGTAGGTTTTGGGGGAAGCGTTTTAAGAGGTCAGTGAGTCTGCTGACCTGATTTCCTCAGGCAGTTTGTTCCATGGCTTCAGGGCTCTGGCTCCAAATCATCTGTCAACTCTAGCTTTTAGATGCTCTGTGGGATCAGATAAAATGCCTTTGCCTAAGGATATATGGCTATGTTCTGGTTAAATGGAAACTCAGAGGTCTTTTTTACATTCGAGCAGGAATGACAATCATCAGAATCAGATTTTAAAAGCAATAAAAGCTAAATAGATGAAGCATGCACAGTAGTAACCAATCATATGTAACACATCAGTGTTATTTATTTAATAAAGAAATTGACCATACTAGAAGAGGTTGATCAATTTCTTGGATTTTCTCCATTGGAGAAGTCCAAAATCGGCAACTTTTTCTTTGCTTTTTATTTCCTTTACATCTGCTATGGAGCACTTTCAAAAACCAGTATGAACAAACCTAATTGTAATTCCATTATTTGAAAAAGCTTCTCACTGTATCAGATGAACCATTGATAATAAAGGTTAATCAGATCACTGCTGAATGTAATGTTTTGACTTCATTAGTTTGAGTTCTCTTCACTGATTTTTTTGCAGAATTTTAGATAACTGATTTTTGAGCATCACTTGGGCATGACTGTTAGTACACTATTAACAGTTATACTTCAACAGGATGACAGCCAGTGCAAGGAGCCTAAAATAAATTAGATGTAGCTATATCTCTGGGTTGAAATAGAATTATATCTGTTGGATTCTCCACAATGTGGAATGAGATGGATCTGTGGTAGAAGCAGGTGAAGAGGTTGTGGCACCAGTTGAGGCATGAGAAGACAAACACATTTAGAGTGGTCTCGCAGGGTCTGGTGTCTTGTAGGGGCCATGTACAGTAATCTCACTCCCAGTGGCCAAGGCAGTTTTCCCATTCTTCAGGGTTAGTCGCATGTTGTTAGGGGCATGACACTGTTAGTGAGACAGAGAATGAAAGAGAAAGTCACTAGAACAAAGAGAAAGCAAGATGATAAAAATGAGCAAATTGAAAAGGAGCATGAAGGGTTGTTTGAAAAAGACACGCCGAGAGAGAGAGCACACTTTTACATGCCCTCAAATACACTTGAACTCCACTGTATTAACAAAAAGGAAGGATTACCGAGCACAGCATTCCCAAAACTGTCCCTGTGACTAAGGGGCGTTTCAGCCTGGGTAGTGCTGAAGGTGAAGACCACCGGAAGTGCTCTGTAAGATGAGGGTAGAGAATGGGTCACCAGAGACTATGTACATTATCTTTTGTTTTGAAGATATGAGAGTAATTAATGAAAATATCACCAAAGCTAGGGATAATTTGCTGAAATTCCAAGCCAGAAAGAAGTTATGGTATGAGTGTGTAGTAAAAGGGGCTGGCAAATTGCTGAGAGCCTTATTGGTTTAGACAGAAAATTAGTGAGTGTATTTACTAAATCTACATGCTAGAGTGGAAGCAACCACTTCACATGTTCCATATCAATATGTCCCCATTTTATTCCAGGGGTATCTATGAACCGTACTCTCTCTGTTTATGGCACAAAGAGGACCCACAGAAATGGTATCTGTCAACTATAAAAGAGGGGAAGCAGTTGGACTTAATTCAAACTCAGAAATCAGCTGCCTAGGGATATAAACCTCATTCTGTAACACTTGGAGGGAACAGGCATGATTTGCCTTCACGTCTTCTAGAAGGATCCAACCCCTTATAGCAGCCAATACAGAGTCCCAGAGCAACTCCAGTCTATTTTAAAGAAGGGACTGGACATGGTGGGAGAGATGGCCATGACTGAACCTTCCGTCAGGGAAAGAAACACCCTTATAATTCTTCCAAAAAAGGAGACTCGAGATTTGAGGGGACTTTTTTGGGACTTTGTTTGGACTTAAGGTGTGTCACTTAGTGTGTTTTATGCCGGAGATGTGTCAAATGGCCAGGGCTGATGATTAGATTTAAAAATCCTTTGATTTTAATGTTATCTAGCTGATTGGAGAAGGGAACATCACGACATCGCCCCATCACAACACAGATTATTTTTTGTCCTCATCTTCATGCATTTCCTGATCTGACATTAAACCACAACAAAGCAACCCCCAGTTAGTTCATTCAGTTATTTTTGTGGGTCTTTTTCCTTAAACATATACCTTTGCACAACTGCACATTTCACTCGAGCTCCAGCCACATCCTTCAGCCAAGCCTCTTCTCTCCACCACTCAGCCAAACCCATCAATAATGAAAAAAGGACCTTAAAAAAAACCTGAGGTAACCGAGCAGCGTATGTGCCAGTAGAGGCGATTAAGAATGGATGCATAATACAAAAGAAATGGATCGATCCGCAGTGTAAAATACATAAATCAACACATTTCAAGTCAAATACTTGAATATGGATCTTGTGTGTTAAATTAAGAGCGCAACCATTCCACCTTCCAGTTTATCAAAAGTCCTCACCTGGCAGTATTCAGCAATAGATCAGTGCCCAATTTGAAAAAATACTGCCAAAGCAGAACCCAGAGTATACAAGAGAGAGCTTGTGAGTTAGAGAGAGGTGTTCTTGGGAGTTGGCTGTATCCTAAAAAAAGGCATGCCTCCCACTGTTGTGTCAGTGCTCATGTGTCACTCAGCCAGCAATGTCAGCACAGGACAGCCTTTATGTCATGGAAACATTTACATATATTTGAATTTGTGAGCGAAAAGGACACAAGCAGCATCACGACAGCATGAAATCTGTCAGTCGCGAAGAGTTGTGTATGAAATGTCGACAGGCACCTGCAAGCCGCATCCCATCACACTTCTGGCGAGGACTAAAACGGCAACTGTTTGGTTGCATTTACACTAAAGCTGACAGTCTCAATCAAGCTTATAGCTATTAGTTAAGTTGGTCACGGTAAGTTACACGGGGAAAGTTGGTAGTGTTTAAATTTAACGCATAGGCCTCGGAAAGCAGTAAGTCTTCATTTAATTAATCTGGTTGCCATGGTGATAAGTCACTGAGAAGGTCAGATACTCATTCAACGTCTTAAGAGCTGCCTGAACGTAACTAATCTCTGTAACAGTCAAACTGCAACAAATAACTGCAAACAATTGCAGAACACATGAATTAATGTCACTGAGTGCTTTATTATACTAAATGTACAATCTAAGGTTAGATTTTATTTGCATTTAGAAATGCTAATAGATACATTTTAATGTACAAATGTTTTTTATCCTATTTCAGAGTGTAAAACACTGAAATAAACCAAGATATTTTTAATATTACTTTAACTATTCAACTAACACTTAGAAAGAATGTCAGCACATCTTTGGATAAGCTCTTGATAGTTTAGATATTTTTTGAAAGAAACTGAACACAACAGTGAGCGTTTGTGTGAAACGATTGCTGTCTTTCTTCATCCTGGTTAACTTCTTGCCCGTGCACCTTCCCAAAGAAACATAAATACAACCATGGGCATTACTGCACACAGACGCTAGAATTTGAAGCTGGCAGCAAAAACAGAGGCCATCTTTGTCAACCCCCATCCATGTCTGTTTTTCTGTTTATATTCATCCCATGCTTTGAAGTGGTCATACCACTGCGTGTTAGTTCTGATGCTCTAATGAATAGATTTTTCGTGTGACGCACAAGAAAAAGGAAACTAGGAGTCTCTTTGTCTGTATGCTCAGCGTTTCTGTCACCCAAGGCAATTCTCCCTGTCTGCCCTGTCACCTTCCATCTTTCTGTTCACTCAGGTTTTCTTATTATTTTCAAAAACTAGCTCCAAAAATCATATCCTGGCTCATTACCTCTTTTTTGTTTGTCTTTCATAAACTCACCAAGTGTATTTTGTCTCCTTTGTGTATCACATTGTTTGATGCCTTTGCATTTCCCTCTATTCTACTGTGTTTCTGTGTATGCTTTTCTTTTTATTTAATTTTTTCTATGGGACAATATGCGGGACGTCATGGCATGCTTATCATCACATTCATGTGAGCTGGTTCTAATCAGTGGCCTGTAAAGAACAAAAATTGCTGATCAAAGAATAAGACTAATTAAAATGCAAACAGAGAAGAACAGTTTGTACTTTAATCTTGTAGCTGGCTAGCGTGAAAACAAGGTATTTATATTTACAAGAACAGAACTGCATCACATCGTAATCGATGGAGGGTGTTTTGCCGAAAAAGTGCATCAACCCATTATTACCAAACCATACTTTGTGTGGAACTGTTTAACTTTGTTGGTTTTCTGTTTTGAAATGTATTCCCTCATTTATATTTCAGGATTCTTGCTTTTTTATCCTTCTGTTTAGTTATTTCGGCTGTTTTTTATTTTGTCAGATTGGTGAAACAGCCTTTTAGACAGTTCGTTTCATATCTCAGAGCTTTGGAAATCAAAAATAAATCCTTTCACTGTTGTGCAGGCACTTTCAAAAACACAACTTTTAAAGGATTACAATTGAGCTTAGGCACAGACTGGAGCTGGGCTGGACACCAAGCATGTTTTTCATTAAGTTAAACCAAGAAAGGTTGACCTGAAGCATAAATACGTCAGTTCAAAATACATAGGTGTGTTTATTTATGTTGGTGCATTTAGCAAAGGAAAGGGACAGAAGCTGTGGCCAAATCCTGTTGAACTATGGTAATAGTCCACTATGCTGACACTTTCCCAAACTTTCCACAGCTGTCATATTTCCAGGTTGCTGAGTCTGTGCGTGTGTGTAGCAGACAAAAAAATAGTCATGTATTCTGTGTGTGGGTGTGTGTGTGTGATTGCCTCCCCCAGTGTTGTGTGATCAGATTTGTCTCCCATACCTTCTGGGTTGTTGTTTTTGACCGACAGCCAGTTTATAAAAGCTGTGGCTTTACATTCAAGGCACACAACTAATACACGCTGGCTCTGTTTTGCACAAAATCACACACCAGCATGTAGTCATGGACGGCTGCCAATAATTCATCTATACTCCAATATTACTGATGTAGAACGTGCACACACACATACATACTGTATGCGCAGGCACAGCGAAGCCATTAGTCACTCTAAGCTGGAGATATACACAAAGCTTTGTTGTAACAACAGCTTCTTTTCTTGAAGATGATAAAAGGTTTATAGTAATGATGTGCATTACCATTTTTGACTGAAGCCTTCAAATTCGTAAAACACAAGTAGAGCAACAAGCTGAAATGGATTTGTGTGAAAGCAGAAAGGAACATTTGTGGGTCCTCAAAAAGAGGTTGTGTTGCTGCTCTGACAAGACTGCAAAGATATCAAATTCCCCTCAATCTTAAAAGTGCACATGGTTTAGTGATTTCAAGTCAATTAATTATTCATTCTGTCTACCTCTAGATTATCCATCCATCCTTCATAACTTAAAATAGTTCATAATTATTCAGAATTAGGGTTAGCCTCTTCTTTGGAAGAACATCCTTCTAAGAAGGATTTCAAAGATTTGACAAAAGAATCTTCTGATTTGTCCAATTCTTGAAGTTGTGCCGAGGAGCCTCAAAAGGGATGAAAGTGGATTGTGAACACTCATTTCTGCAGATGCCAGATTGGAAGCTAAGACAACACAAGAAAAAATTATCTGTAAGCATAACAACATGAGATCCCAAATCGGATCCTGAATATCAAGGTGGGCAGCTTGGAAAATTGTCCTGGGTAAATACAACCAGACATACTGGGCTTCCTCTTTACTTTTCAATGAGGTGTAGAGGGAGTGTTTCATCATACAAATAAGTGAAATGGAAATAAAAAAGTTTTTTCCCCATAACTGATGATGGTTTCATGACGGTTATTAGTTAGCTTTGATGGATTAAACATGTGGAGCAACCTTTTAAACTATTCCGCTGCTGCAAATGAAAAAAATGCCAACGAAAGGAACATCATTCATTTCGGCACTGTTTCGCATCAGAATCCTTCTTTTTTTCACTCTCTCCGATGCTCATCTGCTCCACTTTAGTCACAGCTTGTTGATTTTTGTCAGAGGTACAGTGTGTTTCCAGCCTGCGCTGCCATCATCACCCTTGCCCTCTCACACACACACACACACACACACACACACACACACAGACACCGCACACACACAGCTGGACAGCAGCCTGCTTGAATTACCCATCCTCGTCTTTTGTGTGGTTGTGACAGCAATAAAAGAGCGTTTCATCCTCAGGCCCTGTTTCACTGTTGCATGCAATCAATCTAAGATGCTCAGAGTGCTCCCGCGCTCCCTTAATGATTAAGTGTTGCAGTTTAACACCTGGAATGCTCGCCTCATCTCAAACTATCCTCAGTGCTTTCCATCATTTCCCAGAATGGTTTAAACCAATCTGGTCGGATCTAAAATCTCCTTGTCACTCCTAACGGCAGAGGGACATATTTGTTCCAATCAAGAAAAAGTGAGTCGTGCTCTTTTCTAAAATTTAGCATGTAATAATATGCAGCGAGCAATGAATCATGAACTATGGAGTAGAGAAATGTATCCCTTTTATTTCAATGAACTGCCGCCTGTCATCCCATCTTAGTCACGAAAAACTGGGAAGCACTCAGATTTTCAAAAGACTGATTGTTAATTGATGTATCATTAGAACAATCCATATCAAAAGACAAGATAATGAGTCATAACAAAACAGGATTGGGAAAAAAGTTTTATTATGAGGCAAAAAAGTTGCTTTAATACAATGAAATATATAAGACCAATGAAAAATAATACAATATTACCTAGTTTTTTTTGTTATTAAAACTGGGGCCTGTATGATATTACTGTACCTGTGTCCCCATCCTGATGCCAAACATCTCTGACCCATCAGATCATAGACACAAAAGCTCTCAGGGTGTTCTGTGGGTCCTGTGAGGTCCTCAGCCTTGCTCTAATCCAGCTCCCTACGGACCTCTCACCATTACCCCCCCCTCCCACTGCTGGCTCACACCTCCCTCCTCCTGTGATTAATGTCGGATCCTGTGGGACTCCAATCCCCACAGCTGCCCCGTGGTAGTCAACATAATGAAATGGGTGAAAACCACCCTTAAATTCCTTACCACAGTTTGTCCTTTCAGAACTTTCAGAACTAGTATGATCCAAAGGCAAAATCAGTGCTTTTGTTTGGGCCTCTGTGGAAATGTCGGCTATTTCCTGAGATCCTCTCGTTGTTCCTGAGACGTTTGTATGGTACGACATGGAAAAGGCTTCTTCTTTTGGAACTGAAACACGTGCATGGTTAACAATGTTTAGGTGTACACAGAAAAGCATTTTTGCATTTTTACAAATGGCCGAAGTCTTATACCTAGCGTGTCAGTGCTTTCCAGAACTTACTCCTCAAAAATTTTTAACTGTTGAGGAACAAGAAACCTTTGAGGTTTAACCCCTCAAAATTAGCTCACATGCCTGCTGATGGCAATTTTCCGGTGTCCCATCTTTAGTCAGAACCATTGGTATGAAATTATTAAAAAAATATACCTGCCATCATGTTGCGACTAATCACTGGGACTTGAAATCTTAACTGTGGGTTTCCCTCAGGATATTTTCTCCTCTCTACTTTCAGTCTCTGGTTAAATGTCAGAAATGTTGTGTGATGATTTTATTACTTTAACACTCCCCAGCAGGAGCAGGTCTGTGTACACACTCCGACACACACACATTCACAGCCATGCATTTTAATAATGTAAAACTAGACCAGCAGTCTTGTAACACATGTGGTTTAAATACAGCAAGCGCCGCTGTGCATTACAATCAAAGACAGCAGTTAGTACAGTAAGCCACATGTACATGTGCGCAGAAAAGTACACCCGTATTCTCTAAAAATACCTCTCAGTTTCTCTCCTAAGTACAAAGACACTCACACACCAGCAAAGTTCTAAGAGATTCAGTGAATAGTGGCAGGCTTCCGTATCTGACTCGAATATTGAATTTATTACTCATGTTGTGAAGGCGAGCAGACCAGAAGCATATGAGGTTATTTTGGCGAGACGGGCAGATTTGGAAATATTACTCATGTAGGCTAATCTACATTCCAGCAGAAAACACTACTGCACTTCTGTCATTTCTTTCATTTGGATTTCTATCGTGGATTAATCCTGTTCACTACATGCTGCTCAAAGCACTTTTTTGTGGTAAAACTTAGTACTTTGTCACTGACACAAACATGATATATAAGATTGAATAAAACATTATGTGAAGGGTAATCTCAGTGCTAGGGAAAACTGAACTACTCCACTCTTATAGCAGACATCTCAACCAGTGCAATCACTCATGAACATATTCTTTATTCTGACATTTGTAGTACAAATTGCTTAAGATATGAGGCAATAGAAGAGGTCAAGGTCAGACAACAACCTCAATAACTGAATAAAACGGCTGTAATCAAAGTACGCTTTGGCATTTCACTCTAAGCGGCTGGATGCTGTTGTCCAATTAACAAACAAAACATCCCTGATTCTGAGTAAGAGCTGTGCAATGCACTTAGCTCTGACTTTTCTAAGCTCAATGATATGTTCAAGGCTTCAAAACACTAATTGATACACAGTTTGTTGATTCTGATTTAGAGGATCTGTAAGACAAAAGTAAAGGTGAACATCAAGGTTTACAGTGTCACATCTGACTCCAGGTGGGACATTTTTCTGACATATATTTTAACGCAACGATGAAAAAAAGCACACAAAACCATACTTGACTATAACCACTGAATGATGGAGAAGCATTTGTCATTATGGCAACTGTCTGGCTGCCAGCCCACGTTCCGAGATGGAGTGTCCTGCACGGTATTACATTACAGCATATTTTATTTATCTGCTTTGGCATCGCTGAGGAATGGGAATTTTTACTGTCGTTGTTCATCTTGCTTGGTAATATGTACAGCAAATATCATAAAGGAAGTAATAGGCCTGTTGATTCTGAAACAAATAACTCTCTGAGGTAAGAGTACCCTCCATCTCCCTACATATGCAGTTTATTTCATTCTTAGCTCATCTCTCTGAGGACCATTCGAGGGCCAGAAAAGAGACTTTAGGGCAGCGAGCCATGGTCTGATGGTGGCTGCTGTGATGATTTAGGAATTGAAGCCTACACCACTGCTGGGCTCACTGGTACTCAAATACCTCAAAGATTCTAAGATTACAGAGGATGTGAATGGACTCTACCTGCTAAACTTATAATGCAAGCCACAAAGACAAAGTTGTTCTTTTAAATATAGAAAAGGTACGAATAGAAAAAAAATAGATGCCTTCAACTCAAATTCTTGTTACTGTTTTATATCAAAGTCTGTGGAGGTACTTTGATCAATAAACACCTTCTTTACTATATTTGGACTTTATTTTACACACTTTTTGCCATTTCTGCGTCTGTTAGTAGTGGCAAAGTTTTTTATTTAACACTCGGTTCAACATTATTCCTGTCAGCCAACTCACATATTCTTATCTACATTTCAACTAATTCCTCATTTACACTCATGATTGAAAACAAAAGGATATATTTTTAAAAAGCATTTATAGGATTACTATAATTACTATATAATCTCCTACACAAAACATAAACACTCTAAACATGCACAAGACCAACTCTTTGTACCTCTGCCTCCCTATTTCCAGCAAACAACACTGACTATTACAGCAAAACAGTCAACTCTACAATACATGTGACTGTTTATGTGTGCAAAGAAAGTGTCCAGTATGATGAGTTCAACCTCAGATACATCCAAATTTGTGCAATTTTGTGTCCTCTGCTCACCTCCTCCTGTAGCCATAAATACTGTATGTGACTCATCCCGTCCAAGCAGCATTAACAGCAATTTCTGTCTAAATGCATCATCCTGTCCAAAGTACCAAGATATTTTAAAACGCATTCTTGATCATGGTAAATTAGCTACAATTACAAACGCCCCCCTTTTATTTTACTCACACACGCGCCGGTTTAATACAGATGATAAGTGCGTGAGTGCGTGTGTGTGTGAGCGTGACCAGCAACAAAGTGCATAAAGTAATCTGCTGCAGGTTGCAGGTCTGCTGTTTGTCTGCAGGCAGTCCCGAAGCTCACAGTCAGGGCGAAGTGGGGAGCCATTAAAACATCCGGCCATTCACAACATATGGGAGCGCATAAAGGCAAAACCTTACCTCCTTCTGGAAGTTCCACGGTGTACTGTATTTCTCTTGCTGCAGATACACACCTAGGGGTAAAACACCAGAAGAAACTAACAAGAGAGTGTTCCGTCAGTTCTCCGGAGGGAACCTTTTGTTTTTTAGCCTCATCAGTGTTCATCACTTCTGTCACTTACAAGGTTATAGTGGCCAAAGGAGACTAAACAGCATAGGCACTGTATGCAGATAACAATAAAATCCTCTATATTAGATACTTGCTGCATTGGGAGTTGAGCTTTCGTTGTTCATTAGACAGAGTCGTAATCTTTGTTGCTGCTTAGCTCAATTTAACCCCGAGGGATTTGTTGAAGTCAGCACCGAGCAAACAGAGTGAGTCTTGTGGCTGGTTGCGGGTGAGGACATCAGAGCGCTGGACTGGTGTGAAAAACATGGGCAAGTCTCTAAAACTTCTGAAGTTTGAAAATCCTGATCAAAGCACAAAAGGCTTAAAAGCTTCCAGGAAGGTTAGCTTCAGCAGATGAAAAATGTAGTGTCTCAACATCCTTTCGAAGTCACTGCAAACACCTGTGATGATTAAATTTAAAACAGCTTGAGAGGTGCTTCTTGCTCATTTCCTGTAAAAAAAATATAGGCCAGGTGCCCAACAACCCCCCCTTTTGACTTTTAGATTTAATCCGATCTGACTGGTCAGTTTTAGAAGGCTGAAAAATGTCATTCACTATTTCCCCTTAAAATGAAATTGCAGAGAGTATTTAGTTTGAGGAAAAATTTGCACATGGCCATAAATATGGGAGGATGCTGTGTTCCACTGATTTTTATTTTTATTTTTTTCTGTGGTGGAGGTGAGCTTACATTAAACCCTGCATGGCAACCACGTAAACCCTCTCATTAGGCTTCAAGAAAATTTGGGAAAAGGGCTTCTTATATCTTCTAAAAAAATACAAGTAAATTAAGTCACATTTGTGAAATGGTGAACACAGAGAAAGTGCATTTGACCAATAATGGCAGGCTGGACACACACCATCAGCTAGCAGTCATCAAACTGGCCTTACCCACTCGAAACTAAAAGAAAAAACACATCTCTTTTCTAAATTTAAGATTTTATGTACTTTTGTCAATCCCAAATGCATTGACATTGCATTAGAAATAATTATTTTTCATTTACTGCATCTAAATATGTTAAAAGGTCCTATTATTTTGGTTTGAAAATCGCAAAATGCTTTTCTGGGAACCAACCCCAAACGGCAGGATTTAATGACCCCGGGTACTTTGCAATATGTAGCTGATAAATCAAGTTGAGGAATCCAAAGCGACCTGACTTGCTGATATGTCAACTCCTGTCAGGTTTGCCTTCTGGCTGTTGGTGAGCCAACAGGACCTTTGACATCTTTCCACAGAGTGAATGACAGAAGCTGTGAGCCTCAACCAAACGATAACTGCGGTATCGCTGTCCAGTATCTGATGATTGCAGCGTATTCAAGAGTTGTGAACATAAGCCAGCTTTACTCAAAGTTCAGAAACAGCAGGGTATCTGTATTTCTTTATGCCATCAGGGCACAAATCCCCAAACTGTGAGAGAGATCCTTAAGCTGTGTCCCTGGTGGTAAAAAGATGCCTGAGTGTGATTTCCAAGACACAGCTCTACCGTCACTTTCATAGCTGTTGGCTCTACAATGGCATTAAGCTAAACAGATGGCAGGTGATAATGTCATCAAAATTTCATATCACAGAAAACCACAAACTGAGATCTGCGGGTCATTTAAAGGTGACAGCAGAAAAAGTGTGACACATATATTTTGACAAGCCATCTGTAACATTTCTGGAACACACGCAACACCTGCAGCCTGAACTGAGGCAGATAAAATGAATGGGCCCAGTTTTAATGTTATCACTTACAGCCTCTGCAATGTGTTAAAATGTCATCTTCGGTAGAAAAAAACCAGCTGCCAATGTCACTTAAGTCCTGTGCAGGAGCATAGTGAACATGTGCCAACTCTGAGGAGAATTTCACCCACTTTGTTTCCTGTTAAATATTCAGAACGAAAGCCTCACACAAGATCAGAAAAGTCAAATGTTGGTCAGATTGAATAATTTATTATAAATGCACTTGGTTTTTAACACGTAGCTTTTATCAAGCCAAGACTATTCATTTTTTCTCACATTATGAAATGACTATCAATACATGAATATTGTCCTTTTTTTCTAAATTGTTGCACAAACAATCTGTGATGGGGTATTCTTGAGTGTAAGGTTCAAATAAAAAAAAATACAAGATGAAAATAAGATGTAAAAAAATCTGAAGTGTTCACAAAAATACATATACATAAGTGTCTGCAAGAGCAGAAACCACAGTGTCAGAAAACAGAGAAACGAGGAAGGTTAATGATCCAATCCTAAATGTGATCTTTCTCAATAGATCAAGGAGGAAAGGCACTTTCCCCCAATTTAAATATTTAAATGCTCTTCATTAATTCATGACTATGGGAACCCAACACAATGTTGTTTTAGATTGTCAAAAATATACATAACTCTTCGTCTTAATCAACAGTTTTGTTTGTACAGTGTTTGGGTTTAACTTGTGTAGCTATAGTTTGACTAGTCTGCTCTTCTTTGTTCCCACATAGACCCCATGCATGGGAGCGGAATTGACTGAACTATGACAGTTCTGCACAGATGATGTCTTTAAGGTATTCAAATGGCCATTTTTGAGACGAAGCATTAAAATCAGTATTTCATTGCAGCGTAGTGACAATCTATCCATCAGTTCCAGTCGCTTTTAGTCGTCTGACAACAGAAAATAACCAAGTGATGCTACAACTTGGATAACTTTAAGCAACATTTTAATGACAACAACAGCTACTTTGGCTGTTGGAAAATTGTGTGTTGACTGCAACTTGTCTCTTCGTGATGTCAGAGCACAAAATTTTTCTTAACAAGAAAATGTGTTATGAAAGCAGGATTTTGTAGCTATTTCAGCTACTTTCTGGCATGAACCGTTTGATTAATAGTTTGTGGTAGACAACACAGTCATAATTCTACCAGCTGTATTTTGCAGAAGAAGCTGAGATGAATAACAAAAGATGAATAAATTATACATTTATCCCCCAAAAAAAGACTAAATCTAAACTATTCTAAAGGGTACCATGCAAACCATGCCACACATCTGAAGGACAAGGATCTGGCACCTAAACACAGAATACCCAGACCCATATACTATCAGTGTTGGGTAAGTTACTTTAAAAATGTAATCCGTTACAGTTACAAGTTACCTTGTTTAAAATGTAATTGCAGTGTAACTTTTTCGATTACTTTTAAAAAGTAATGTAACTAATTACTTTTGATTACTTTAAGGTTTTAATGAGTATTGACCCATGATTAATTTTAGCATGTTATTATTAGCTATTGGCCGCGGCTAGCAGTTCAAGGCTAACGTCTTGTTAACGATCATAAACAACGTAAATAAATAAATAAATTAATCGGAGACAAGGGGCGCAGCGACGGCAGGTCAGTCGTATCCGGATACAACATTTTAGTATCTATACTTTTTTAAGGATCGATACTTTTGACAACCCTAGTCTGAAATGTAGGACATGTCCGGGAAAAATAGGACGTCTGGTCACCTACAGTTGGGTAGGCTAGGTAGTCTAGGCTAGGTAGTCTAGGCTAGGCTAGGTCATAGACATCGATAAACGTTTGTCATGCATCAACACCAAACAGTCAAATATTAGTGAATCAATACGCTTCGTCTATCAGTGAGATGCATATTTCGCAAAGGTTTTTCTTTATATTTTTAAAAAAATGTAACTAAATTTGTAATTCTTAATATTTTCGGAAGTAACTGTAACTCAATTACATACTTTCACATTGTAACTGTAACGAATTACAGTTACTCTTTTTTGTAATAAAATTACGTAACGTCGTTACATGTAATCCGTTACTCCCCAACACTGTATACTATATAGCAAAAAGAAAAGTAAATCTAATTTTTATTAATGTTCCCCCATGACTGACAGCCAACTGTGGGCTGATTTACTAGAATTGGCATGGAAGAGGATGAAATCCATAAAAGAATCACTTCCTGTCACATTTTACTATATTCTTCAGCTAATTGTTGAGACTTTTTCATGGTTTTCCACTTTCTTGAACATCTTCTGAGAAAACCCACAGACACAGAAAGGTCTCGATCCCCAAGGGATTTGAACCGCACCACAACACAGTCCCCCCCAGGACAGGAATATAATTGATATATCAAGAACTGTTTAAACATTCAGAATAATTTGCTCTTGATCAAGCACCATTTAATTCCCACAATTTACATTTATGAACTATTACGTCTAATTCTTTCAGTCAGCAGAGATGACTCAGCATACAGACAGAAGCCCGGGTTTTCCTTTGGTGATAGCCACCTGGCATCCTCACTGAGTCATATAAAGTGATGCGAGCCCATCAAGTGCATCAACAAGTGGCAGGGTGAGCTCTGTGCATAAGCAAAGGCAGTTCAAAGTTTGACTGCTGTCTGTCTGCCTGTCAAACCCAGCGGAAATTGAGTTACACGCTCAATAGCAAATTAAGTTTTACTCCTGCGGCTAATGGCACCTGCTCCTGAACTCTGCAGACAGTCGGCAGACCCCAGAGTGGCTTCTCTCTGACAGATGAATCCAGCAGCCATGAGCCGCTGCCTGTGTGAGAGCTTGTTAGGCGAAGAAACAAAGAAAGATGGAGGGACACAGAGAAATGTGTTATCGTTATAAAAGACAGCTTTACATGCTTTCACTTTTTTTTTTTCTGGACAAATACTCACAGAAACACACCTGTAAATGCAGCATTCGCCTGTGTGGCATCCGTCGACCTTCACTACGCACCTCTTTGTGATCTGTGTGTGGTGCAGTGACAATTCATCTGCAGTAGGCGTGTGTGTGGTGTTTGTCCGAAGCTTCTGCGTTGTTGGGATAATTCATCTCTGTGCATGTGCGGATGTGATTGCACCTTTTGCGTTACACGGAACGGACTATTCATCTACATTAGCAAGAGATTAACCTACTCACCTAACACATCCATCACTTGCACACGCAAGAATATTGACACGCACACACACATGCAGACCCGCACAGCCTTGGGCAAGGGCAGCGAGGAACCACATTCAAGACGGCATGCAAATATGAAACACAAAGTGGTGCAATGCGGTCACATCCAAAATGAGATAGTGTTTCTAAAGGCCTACACCTTCTTCCAAAACACAAAAGCACAGAATGTGACAGACTGACTCACTGAGACAGTCACTGCATCAGCCAGGGGAAATCATTCCAACATTTGTGTCTCTACGCAAGTAAACATAGATATACCAGAATGCCTTGTATGATAATTAACTTTAAAACCTGTTTTTCAGCTCGCTGAAACTGAAACTGTGAAAAATAGCAACTTGGTATGATCAAGCAATCTGTATATGATATCAGACAGGCAGAGGTGAAAGGGAGGGCTGATCCTCTTGGCTGATCAGCCGGTCCATGTGGGAAATGTCACAGTTTCTTGACAGGAAAAGTCAGAGGAAACACGTTTAAGCTTTGCATGCTGGAAGGAAAATATGACAGCCATGTAAACAAAGGCACAAAAAGTAATAAAGATAGTATTTAAGTAAAGTTAGCTTAAACTGAATGTGGGTTTAGGGTCCAGCCAGATTTCTGATCATAAGAGGGAAATCTGAATCTTTTCATAAACTCCAAGCAATTAAAGTTACTGAGACTTGTTTTACTGACAAGAATTCAATCCATAAATTAGGACGTGCAGTGTCCCCAAATTCAATCAATTCAACTCCCGAATAGAATTAAATGGGTCAAGAAAAAAAGAATGAGAGGGATATTGTGCTAACTAATAACAGCAAGAGTGGAGGACATCAAGAGGGCTCCTTTAGAATTATTTCAATCCGAGAAATGTCTGTTTACCGTTTGTTGGCTCAGAACAGAAACAGCTGCTAAATTACATCATTTTAATTCAGACATGTCAAGTTTTTATGCCTCCAAAGCCCAGCGAGTCATCTTTAAAACAGGGGAAACACCTTAGGGCAGCATGTGGTCCTTCATCGTACTTTGCTTTTTTTAATGCAGTATCTGCAGTCTGTGAATATGTTGTGATACTGAGGATGTGATCCAATCAGTCTTACCTTAAACAGTTACCATGGAGTCCGAGGTTGGACTTGCTGTGCTTTCTTTCAGTGAACCTTGATGCTGAAAGACGGCCTGTTTTTATTTAGGATGTCACAAACAAAGATGGGTCACATCTGCATCACCGATGTCAACAAAAAAGACTAATTCTATATGACTAATTCTATTATTCTCTGTGTCATTCGCGCGTAGCTAGGTCAGGGTCATGATGTTTGTTCCTTAGCAAAAATTAAACTGAAAGTCAGTTTTTGATCTCAAACTTTAAAAAAAAACTGTATTCAAACAAAAAGAAGTGAGCCTTTACATCTTCTTCAGTTTAATTTTTTACCATTTTTGTTTATTTTTTTACATTTTTGGATCAATGTTATCATTTATCAAAATAATAAAAAATCCCTTCTCACAATCAGCAGAGGCCTTTTTAGACCCCTAGATGCTTTAGATCCCTAAAATCATTTTTCAGATTAGTCAAACTGGGCCAGTTCTTCACCACTTCTAAGAAGAATTACACATCTAAAGAACCGAGTAACTGAATAAAAAGTGACAGGTGGGCAGTCAAGTGGCTTGTAATTTAATTTCCCATTACTTTATCTTGATAACAGACTTTTAAAAAAGGTTTAAAATTTGCCAGGTTTGCCACCTGGCTTTCAAAGTGTTTTGACTGGAGTCAGAATTGCGATAGCCGGATGGAGAAGGGACTGTGTTGCTGGTCGTTGCATCGACTTGGATGATCGGTTCTATGGCTCATTGAAAACTGTCTTCCCACACAACAAAAACATAGAGCCCAGAGAATCCTACCAGACAGCTTCAGAATGAGATTTGTTCGCACTTTCAATTTTTGAAATGTTTTGCCAGAGCAAAGCAGAGAAACTTTTCCACAATCATATCTCTGTGCTGAAAGTCCCCAGCTATCCATCTTAAGATGAAAACCCAGCATGTCTTCAGAAACTGAATCTTTTGGTCATTCTTTGCTTGTTGGAGCAAACGTGAAGTTTTGTGTGACTGATCAAACAAGCTGCGCAGCTTTAAAATGATGACTTTTAAATGTCAGCAGACACGTTCAGCCAATCTCAAACAGTAGATGGATTTTATTTTAAAGAAGTCATGTTTTGGTTTGGTGATGACTTCATTTTTGCAACCCGTCAAAACTGAATCTACATCAGCTCTAGCTATGATGAAATTCATGTACGAAAAAGAAAAAAACAGTGACAGAAGCTTCTTCTCAACTTTTGCCTGAACGCATTTCACATTAAATACCTCTTTCAAATCTACCATATCAAGAAAAATTACATCTAATCCATTTACATTGAATCGCATTTGCTGCAACAAACACTTGTTCTCTTAAATTCTTAAGCTGATGCATCTAATACGATTCGACCTTTGACTTCAACATTCCGTAATACCCATCTTAATTATCAGAATCCGTCCTCTGCAAATCCAGATGCACTTTTTGGTCTGTCGCCATCTAAATTAATTTCCATCATTCTTCTGTGGAGCTCTGTTTTTCATGGCTGCTCTCTGATATGATACATCTCTCTGTTGGTCAATTTTCTTTGCCTGTGTCCTTTTACAGCAACTGTCCACTACTCCATTGATCCATTCATCAGAGGGTTGCATTCCAGGTCTTGTTTCAGCCACTAACAAAGTCTTTGTATTTCTGCTTGAGCTGCATCCTATTTACCTTCCTTTATGTTCTGCCAAAGGGTCCTCTGCTTCCAGCTGGGATGCTGCTGTCTGCTGTAACACTCAGGTGTTTGCTGTTCTTTCCTGTTGATTCATGAGAGGATCAGTCAGTAGTGGAGGATTTAAAGCCCCTTCAGCCTTCAGTCTTTATGTACAGACAAACAAGAGCATAATACGGCAATTACAGTATAATGGCTAATCTACCAAGAAAAACAGACATTTTAGATAAGGTTCTGACCCAATTGTGGAGATGAGTGAGGTATGATCATTCACCTGTTTTATTTTCCAAACGTGTGATGTCTGAAGATCATGTGTGATGACAAATCACTGAGTTCAGTGTCCTTGCTGTAACTCACCTGGATGGGTAATGCAATCATGCGCTGAGATTTCTTACAATTTCGCATTGATAAAAGGCAACAAATGAACAGACTTTTCTCAAGAAGCAGCACAGTAAAAACATGTCAGATCACACATCTCTGCTGTTGTGATGTCATATTTTTTTTGCACATCTTTTGCATCTCCATTTATTGTTTTGCAAGTCTTTCACATCACGAACAGTGAAATGTTAACAACTTGCACTGTTTTAACACTTACCATTTGGCGTGTCATTTAAATGGTGTGAGAAGACCCAAGAAAAAGCTTCAAATGCATATAAATGACGTGCAAAATGTGACACAGGAAACACAAAATATCTCAAATATCTCACCCACTTATGAATAAGAGAACCACACATGGTTGATGAACCATACATATATAAGAGAGGAATTTGATATATATATATATATATATATATATATATATATATATATATATATA
>JABUIW010000025.1:3896751-3971698 GCA_013363375.1 Menidia beryllina | reverse complement strand
ATATATATATATATATATATATATATATATATATATATATATATATAGGTCCCCAGTTCAACTCTCGATGGCCCCTTACTTTGGATAAAAGTGTCTGCTAAATGCATAAATATATATGTGTTTGTAAGTGCGTGTATAAGAACATGTGTTAGTTGAACTATTTTCACTGCTGACTAAATCACTTTGATTCAAATTGTATTGATAAGTCATCTGTGGTTAAAAAGTTTTGTTTTGTCTGTCGTTTACAGCTATTGTAAGCTGTATTTTTAACTGGCACACAGTTTCAATCCTCCACTCATGCCAGTCGTGCTTTTCCAAAATGTCATCATTCTGCTAACATTTTTCAACTGTTTCAAACGCAGCATGATGACACTCCAGCCCTTTGCCCAAAAAAACATTGCACAAGTCTCTGACTTTTATACAAGGCCACACGACTGTTTGAAGTTCATCAAATATGTATAAGATTTAAAACAGTGAAAGGTCACGTCGGTGCACCCACACCAACACATGTACATGCTACACACATTTCTGTAAATTACCCAGACAAATATTCCTAGCTCTACAGGAACACAAAAATAAATCATTGGCAAAAAAACATTTTTCATTTTTCATATGACAGATGCCCTTTGCAGTTAAAATCTGTTCATATACAGTCACACAAGACGCACACACATTATATTAAAGGTCCATTTGGAAGTTTACATTCTGTCAGTATTTCTTGGCATATTTTGTGCAATAGCTTTTACATTTCCTTGTCTGGGACACAATCACCGTCTATCTGAATTAAAAAATTATGGAAAAGCCATCTAAAAGTCCAAGGTTAGCCTGCTTTGTGCACTCCACGCTACGCGTTGTTTTTGGCTTTCCTGCTTTTAATCATTTAACTGAGGGTTATCAGGTGATGCTGAAGTATATCTTTTTAACCATTGGTTGTTTTGGCAACAAGTCTAGCCCAGAGCAGAATGCCCTTTTTTCACCTCTCCAAAAAAACCATGGTCTAACAACTCAAAATTTGGCTCCTGCACCAGAAAAAGCTTGCTCCAGAGGGTTATTTTTTCATGTTATGTGGCTACTGAACCACCTGGTTGCTTCTATCAAATTTCTCTGTTATGAAACCATTTCACCAAACACAAAGGTAATTTCAAAGGATTCCAAAAAACAGTTCTTCAGTGACATGTATTGTATGAAACAGAAGATTTAAAGTTAAATCTGGAACGGGACTTCAAATCATCACAGTGTGTTCAACTATGGAACGAGACTATCCCGATGTCCAATTAACCAGAAACAAGGAATATAAATCACAGAGTAATCAGACTTTTTTTCTACTTAAGTTGCAAAAAATTACATTGGTCAGATTCAAATGTTTCATATTACACTTGAATACAAAAATCCTAAAGTGTGGCCCAGTTGAGGCTGTGCTATAGCATACGCAGTGAAAGCGAGAAGCAGAAGTGTGCTGTAATACAACCAAGCTCACTCTTTCCATTCATCACTATCTTCTCCTAAACACAAATATTCCACACACACCCTCAGTGATTCTTCCTGTGACGACCATAGCTCTCTCTTTCTTGTAAAAAGCAGAGGGTGAAATTCAGTTTGCTTGGCTGATTGGCAGAAGTGCCTTTGGGTAAAAGACAGATATGGAGGAAACAAAAGGGAGAGGGCAAGGGAGAAAAGGCAGAGACTACAAGGTTAGGAGAGGAAAAGAGAGACGGGGAATCTTGACTGGGAGGTGGGAAAAGGCTGGAAAGTTGGGCAAGAAGTGCTGTGAGGGGAGCGAGAGAAGAAATGATGCAGAGAAAGAGTGACGGCTGAGGGAGCAAGGGGTGGAGGGATTAAGGGGGTAAGGGAGTGTAAAGAGAGAGAAGGAAAAAAGAGAGAAAGACAAGAGAGGCATTGTACTGTGTGGCAGCCCCGATCGCTGTTTTCTTTGGTTGCCACAGCAACCACAGGAGAGACGGCTGATAAGTTAACCAGATGGTTAGAGACTCTGAGAAGAAGCAGAGCATGCACTTGTGAGTGTGTGTGTGTGTGTGTGTGTGTGTGTAGGTGTGTGTGCAAGCAAAGCGGTTCCAGAGGTGTCCACGCATTTTGAGGTCTCTGGTGATGACGGATGACGAGTGACAGCTGCTCGAACCTCCTATTCATGTTTTAATTTCTTCGTGTTGCTCCAGTAAAGCAACTTCTCCTTTTCTTCTTCCGTATTTGTTTTATTCCTCTTCCCTTATTGCTTTTTTTTTCCAAGACACATCTCTTCGGAAACATGTTGTTATTCACGGTTTTCTCATTACAGTCTTTATCTGACTTTATTTGCTCACATCCCATCTCCATTTCCTTCCTACACAGACCTCTGAGGCTCCGAGGGCAGGCAACAGTTTGCTTAAGAGAACTTATCTGTGAAATAACATTAAAATCCTGGCATCAAACCCCTGTTTTTTTAATGTTACATTTACACTGTGTTTCTGTTTACTGTAGCGTTATATCCCTGTGGATCAGATTACTCTATAACTGGGGAATAAAAAGAGATTTTAAATCATTTACAACATCCACCAGCATATTACTGACCTTGGTGTTGGGGCAGCAGCCTTTACACCATAAACTCAAAGAAACAGGAGGGGAAAAAGTTCAATAGATAGATAATATTACATCTATTTAAATATGTTAGGGACCTCCATGATGCATTTAGAGCTGACTATGCAAACAAAAGGAAGTAAATATGTGAATGTGAACTGAGAGGCTTCCTCTCCTCTGATACAAAATTTGTTCCTAATATCAATGAACTGTGAATATTGTTTATATACTGCAATAATCTTATCTCCATTTAGGGAGTTATATGCATGTGAGTCACTGATTATTGACAAAATGAATGTAAAAAAATAGAAGAATCTGCTGCTTTTGTGTTGCACAACTATAGAAAAATATCAAATAGGGCTGGAATATCACAGTTTTTGTAGAAAGGATGTGTATACCATTGAAATAAGGGATGAAATTGGGTGTCTAGAAGACTCCATGTCAAAAATGACTTTCTAATATCCCATTGCTTGAAGCCAGTGTGGCACGGGTAAGCTTGCGACAGCAGAAAGCTTACCCAAAGGGGGAAGATGAGGCAGGTAGATAAAAGAAATTAAATTCCCCAAGAAAGCAAAAGAACCAGAGACACTGCACTAAAAACCATCCAAAAACAGGACATAAACAAGAATCCAGATGATGATCTGGCCCTAAATAAACATCAGGGGCATAAGGGAGAATAAATACAAAGTAGCCAGATACAAATGAACACCAGCTGACAGGTAATTAACTAACTGAATGCAGACGTGAAGACAAGAAGCACATTATCTTGGATTCATGGAGGAAATAGTTTAAAGTTAACTAAAAAACAAACCAGAAAGGACAAGCTTTGGGTAGCATGACATGTTTTGTTTCTCTGTCCAACACTACAAGCAACCCCTTGTGTTTAAACTGTTATTACCAACATGCTGCATGCATATTAAAAGAACCTGTGTGCATGGGACCGCTGCCTGATGAAATAATGTGATTTTACACAGATACATTAGATTGATCTGCTGTTGGTTGTAAACCCAGAAAATCAGCTGGAAAGAATTGCTCAAGAAAGACTGTAAATTATAGTTATCAATAATGGAGCCGAGCTCAAGATGGAGGTTTTACAACCTTGTCTCCTTTACCTCAGGTTACTTCCATCCAGAGGTGTTTAATAGGAAATACAGCAGTCGATTTATCATCAGAATGTTTAATGACTAAAAACGGCCCTTTCTTGTTTCCAACAGCTGACGTTTAGAAGCGCAATCTAATTTTCCTCTTTTTCTCTCGTACCATTACTTATTTTTTCTGGTGGTAACATTAACAGTACCCCAATTTCCACATTCGATTGGAGGGTTTGATTAAATGTGTCTGTGATGAGGGATGCTTTTTGCATGCAGCCTCCTGATTTAGTATTTTGGGGAGTGTGCTCTCGAAAAGCAATGCCCCCATGAGCTTCTGTTTGTTTACCGCATGTGCTGTTAAATTCCTACAAGATGTCTTCCAAAAACATGTTTTGGCACTAGCAAGAGCAAACTGCATGGCCTGAATGTGCTGGACTTTGCGAGCATCTTGAGAAGTCTGAGTCAGATTCATTTGAGAGCACCTGCACTTGTGTTGCCCTCATATATGTTTTCTCCTTAACGAAGACAAATAAATGCATTCCCTTCTGAAATGCTTCCTCTGGATCTCATCCATTGCTAGTATGTTGCATGTCCATGAAAGTCTTCGTGTAGTTTGCATTTCTTTACAGAATATGAAGATCCCCCTGAAGGATTCTGTACACTGAACGTCATCCACTAAGTTTTTTTTCTGCTACAGGCAGGGGGTACAGTACGCATCTTTTTAAAATTCTTATCCCCATTGCTTATTTATGTCAGTCTGTAGCCAGTGGTGCTGTGTAGTTTTGGATGCATGTGCACCAGAGAACGCAGGACATTGTCAAGGCCAACAAGAAAGAGAATTTTATCAGTTTAATTTAAAAGTGAGAGTTGTCTCTCAGCGTGTGCACATGCATCTGTGTCTTTGTGGAGGAGGACAGGAAGAGATGAAAGAAGGTTTTTTTCCTTTTATGAAGATTAATTTTTACAACCTGAGGGCCCAAAGCAAAAGAAGAAGAAAGAACAGACAGAGTTGAGGTGAACGGTATGGATGTAGGAAATAAGGAGGAAAAAATGAAGGTAAGATGAATGAAAATAAAGGATCGAACCAAGGTCGTGCTAATAAAAAAAACATAGAATGTGAGAAATACATGCTAATCTTTGACTTCATCATTCTATTAGCGGTCCCAGGAAGGAAAAGCTTGGACCTATCTCTCCCGGAAGCCAAAGTACAGCCTGTCCATCCATCACTGAGCTAACACAAATAGACAGACCCCGGGTAGCACAGAGGGGACATGCAAACTTCACACAGAAACACAACTAGAATACTTTTCACAGGAGGTCGGTTTTTCCTTGTGTCACTAAAATAATGTCTGCTCACAAATGAAGGCTTAAAAACACTACATAGAACAGTTGTTCTTAAGTACACATTTAGTTTAACCAGACTGTCCAGAAGATGAACCATGCAAATTGAACTTCTGGGGTTCAAAACTGAATTATTCTGACTGTCAAATCAAGGTTCAGGGACTAATGCAAACTAATTGAAAAATAATTAAAATTGCCCCACGAGGCGAATAGGTTGTGATCCAGCTGAAAGATGAAGTTTGAATTAAAGTGTTCATTTATTCATCTTTGAAGTGCTGTTAACTGCTGTTACGCTGAGGCCGGTTTAGCCCAGCAGGTGATTATGGAATGTACAGTAAGGTTCTTCTCTCTCAACGGACGAACAACATATATTCATTTATATAAATTATATATATATTTATGTTATTTATATAGAGACTTAAAGCAAATGTACTAAAAATATTTTCACATATAAAAGTTCTGCACAAGCTGAGGTGATGAGATCTTTTACAACACACATCCACTGAAAAACAGTTTTGTCTACAAAATGATGAAAGGGCGAAAGAAGAGGGGTAGAGTAGATCGGGAAGATGGCAAAAAATAAGGGGACTGAGAAAACTATGTGGGGGATGGATAAGAGAAAGTGGACAAAAGATGGACATGAAGAGAAAGCAAGAGAGGTGGGAGGTCTGTCGATCCCGGCCGGGGCATTAGAGCCAGGTGAAATGATAGATGGCAGGTACAGATGGAGAAGGGGAAAAATCAAATGGGTGGAAAGAAGAGGGGGGAGCAAAGGAGGGGGAGCAGGAAAGAAAAAGAGAGAGTGTGTTACCAGTGTGGCAGCAGTAGCAGCAACATTCCTGGCTGAACAGATCAGCTGGCCTGAGGAGAAAGACAAACACTGGAGAGGAAACCATGTCTAGACCAGTGCTACGCACACACACATCACAAGAAACGCACACACACGCAGACAGTGAAAGGAGAAAAATACACACATTCACAGACGTGCATCAACCTGCTAGTTAGACAAGGTGGGCGACTGCCAAGCACTGCCAAGAAGCTGGTAGGGGGGAGAAAGGAGGCAGGGGAGATGGAAAATAGGAGGAATAGAGATAGAAGGGAAAGGGGGAAGAAACATAGAGAGAGGTGGGAGAAATGGGGAGAGGGTGTTACTGCCAATGGGACACCAGTTTCGCATCAAGTTTCTGCAGGATACTGATGATGTGGAAAAGTACTGTGGGTGGTTTAAGGCGTATCATTTGGAGCTGAAAAGCCAGGGTCCTGAGCTGTCTTAAATTTGGAATTGCATGGTTTACCTGCGTCCACGTTCTGCTTTTGACCGGAGCAGTCGCTGACAATTAACTCGCTTAAGAACATCACATTAAAGGATGTTCTCTCCTTCACCTTGTGACTTAGCATTTCTAATCAGCTTTGAAAGTGATATCCCTTTGAATGTGAATAAAAAGCAAAATGAAGCAAACATGTAGTCACCAGTGAGTTATCCTCTGGAACATCTCCATGCTCATACGACCAGATATTTATCATATAAAGATAGATAGAAAACTGGTGTAAAATTGACAAGAGCCATGAAGGAGTCGGTCGGCAGCAAATAGAAAAATAAAACGGGAATCACATTGCTCCCATAAATCTGCTTATATATTTTGTCATTGATTAACAAAGTATTCAAAAGTTTAGCAAAAAATATTCACGCTTTGGCAAGTGAAAGTCCTACATGTAAAAAATGCTTTTTAATCAGAGATGTTTCAGCATATTTGTTAAAAACTGTATTTGCAAAAAAAAAGTCCCTTTCACTATTTTAATTATTTCACAATTGCCTGAGGTCACACTTAACGTTTATATATCGTGCTCTGACTTCTTCATTATTGTGCCAAAAATCCATTAATTAGACCACAGATATAAACTTAATTCCCAGCATAAATTGAATTACTCACTTCAAAACACCATTTAAGGACTTATCATTCAATATATCCATGCCCCCTCACCACTTGATGATTATAGTTCAAGTCTGAAAGCTAGTTAGGCGACCTTTAAGCTTAGATGTTGTTCCCAAAGGTCAGGAATAAACACCCATGTTCACAGACAAACTGACTAATCATCCATTTTTTTCCGTAGCAGATGCTGGAACAAGTGAAGCCCGAGGGAAAATATGAATAAACACTTTCAGGCAAGTTGATCCAATAGCTATTTGGAGTAATTTCGTGACATTTTCTGCATCCCCTATGTTCAGTCTACTAGTGAAGCCCACAGGAAAATTGTGCCTTCAAGTGCTGACACAAAGCATGTCCTCTAAGCAGGCCTCCTGCACCTAATTCTTTTCTTCTTTATTTTGCCTGCCATTTCAAAGGTCAGTGAAAAATGGCTCAGTATTATATAGTTATTTAATTGAAATTTTCTAGTAGAGAAAGTATATGCATATACGAGTATTTAAAGTCGGGGAACCACCAGCATTGAACTCATTTGAATTGGATGATATTGATTGATGGGATTATTGATTTTAGCGAGGAATAGTAGCCTATATGGGCAAGATTTCATTGTGTTTAGAGGTGCAGATGATAAAAAGGATATTGCCATTTCAAACTTCCTCCTCGAAAAGGAAATTTAAAGTCAGACAACCTTGTTTTAATAAAACAAAGAAGGTATTGGAGTTGTATATTTCACTAATTCATTTCTTGTGTTAAATGAGCTTTGTCACTCATGATGACATTTTATGTCCGTGTCTAAGATGTAAACAAAAGATCACTTTTGACATTTGAGGTTCAAGCTAAGGGGAGAAGGCATGGTAACCTTGTCAAGAGGCATATTTTTCCCCAGACAATACAAACTTCTCACTGAATGACACTTTTTCATACGTATGGAGCCCAAAACAAAACATCAGAGTTGCTTTTCTTTTTTTTTTCTGACTTGATAGCAACTTTCCATATTATGACTCCTTTGAAAATTTCCACACATGGAACTTGACTGTTTTATGACATTGCAAACAATCCTCAGAAGATATAAATAGTGTGAACCAGTCTGCCACTCTCAACTAATAATAAACCAAGAGAAGGAAGCAGTTTGACATTTGAACAAAGGTAGGATTTTTTGATATGTGTCTATAGGGTAACTGGAGACACAAAATATTTTTTGGGCAGGCCTTTACAAAACTATAAACAAATCAAACAGAGCATTGCCCCACCCCCCCCCCAGTCAGGTATTAGTGAAATGAATCCCTTCAGGACGTGGGATGGCACATTAAATTTGTACTCGCTGTCATTAAAAGCAGCTGTCAGTGACCCATGAGGTGGCGTTCTTCAGTGGAGATGTGAGGTTGTGGCCCGTTTATGCCTTTCACTGCAGGTCAAACAGGATGTGATGTTAATTGGTCCCAGGCTGTTTGAGTCCGGTGCCCAAACAACTATACCCTAACTCCGAAGTCCAATCAGCTCCAGTACCTGGAGTGGAAAATAGGCTTCCCGTGACACTTCAGCTAGCTTTAAAGGCAGTGTCCTTCGTGCTGACCTGCTGCACTCACCGTTACCTTCTTCCTCCCGTTGGCGTTAAGGGAGGTCCCAATAAAATCTCAAGTACCAGAGAAGGGTCCTGACTCTGGATAACAGCATTTTTGGTTGATTAGAAAGGGGTCAGTGAATAGATCTCATCTCCTAAGGCTCCTCTCTGTTTCTACAGTCTCAGCTTACTGCAATATGGACACTGAATAGATAGCAGTACTTTACACAAACCAGCCTTGATAAAAAACAAAATGACGCATTAAATGGCTCTGATCAGTGTCAGGGACAAACGACAGACTATCACTGCTGGTGTTTGCAGTCTTTGTTACATGGTGACATACCGGTAAACCAGAGCGATACTGTTAAATCAACTGAATCTGTGAATTTCTCATTTATTTAAACATATGCAGAAAATAAAAATAGAAGATGATGTTTTAATTATTTTGTTTGTCTGACAGTAAAGCGAGAACAGTTTTTCTAAGAACATTCCCAAGCTTTTCCACGTTGTCACACCTGGGGGAAATGTTGGTGTTTTTGGTCTTGTCTCCATGTTGTCTTGTCATTTCCTGTTTTATTTTGAAAGATGCATCCCCTTGTTTCAGGTCACTTGCACTTCCTGTTGTGTTCCCAGTCTGATTGTCTCCTTGATTACCTATTGTCTGCACCTGGGGATCCCTTCCCTCATGTGTTTAAATAGTCCTCGTCTCCCCTTTTCCCGTGCCGGTGTATTGAGTTCCATGACCACAGTTCCTGTCTCGATCACAGTTACAGTTTCCTAGTGAGTATTTCTTTGTTACTTTGTACCTTGCCCATAGTCATGTTGTTTTGATACTTTGTTCACAGCTTTGTCTTCCTCATTAGAGTGATTATATTTTGATACTTTGTTCATAGTCTTGTTGTTTTGGTACTTTGTCTCCACTCTTTGAGTGCGATTTTTGTTCAATAAACCTTTGGATCTAACCACCTCTCTGCGCCTGAGTCCTCCCTAAACCCCAGCCCTCTGACACACGTAAGGTTTTTGTTTGTGGTAAATTTGACAGACCTTTTTTTTTGTAGGCCTTCTACTCTTTTTTAAATTGGTGAAAACGTTTGATGCTACATTAATCGTCTCACAAACATTTCAAGAACCCACTTCTCAGGTTATTCATTCTGGGTCTATTCAGGGCTTGTTTCACACAGCCAGGAGCCACAGGGACCATTGAGGATTCAATGTCTTCCCCAAGGTTTCCTCATGATGACTTGAATCCATAGAGCTTAGAGATGAACCAGCATCCTTCTGATTGGCAGACGATAGCTCTACCTACCAAGCAACAGCCGCCCCACATGGTGAGACTAAATGAATTCATCTACAATCAAAGAGCCGTGTAAGTGGGTGCATAAGGCTATCATGCATGGCGCTAATCAATGAGTCAGACTGTTTTATATTTTGGTCGCATTTTTATGAGTTCTTTATGTAAATGTGATGAAGCCCAATTTGATTTGCTGAAAAAAGGGGGAATTTAACATCATAGTGTGATTATTCAGTTAGTCGACGGAATCAGAGTGGATTGCTTTTTTGTTTTATTTTTATGCATGGAAACACTATCGTTTTGTAAGAGAGCTTTTTGAAAAACATTTCCTGTGAGATGATGACTGATGCAGATAACTGCCACGTACCGAGGTTAATAAGAAATGTGCAAATCCTTATCTGACATGTCATTTCTTTACGTTGTGAAGTACACACGTAGAGTTTGAGGACTGTGCTTATTGCCATGAAAACTGATTTATTTACCTGACAGAAGATAATTCACAGTAAAGAAAACAGTCTGCTTCATAATGAGTCATACCATGCAAATGGGTCCATGGTTACACATTGAGTGTACAACCCAAAGGCCAAATAATGCAACGGTAAGAATATCTCACCATATATTCACCTCTGTGGTCCACAGTGTTGTTTGTTAGCGCTGTCGCCTCACAGCAGAACCTGGTCTGTTTTTCACCCGCCTCCTTTTCATCTCCCTCCATTTTTCTGAGTGGGGAGAAAGAAGCCTGGAAAATGAATCAATTAATAATCAGCTCACATGTTATTTTCAATGTGTTTCTCACAACTTAGATGGATGATACTGCTTCTGATCATTTTTTGTTGTTACCAGCATCCTCCTCTTATATGAATCAACATCCTCTGTTGAGGGGACCTCTGAGTACCTGTGTTTTACTCTGCTGAGTAGCCTATCATTACTGGCTGAAGTCAGTCAACCTGCACCAGTCTCTGATGGACACTTGCCTGCACCATAATTCCAGGCAGGGGTAAAAGCTTTGATATAATTCTGTTTTCTCACACACATATTTGCTCATAGCTCATTTTTCAAAGGTCACATATTTACAGCCCCTGAACACCCGCAAGAGAGATGATGTTTCAAAAGTTGTAGTTTTTGTTTTAGAAGAGCACTGAATGTTTTTGCTGACAAACAGTCTAACAGTCTCTGAAATTAAGGCTATTGTCTATGTCTTTTCATGTGCATACGTCATTATACAGCTCTTGTCATTGTCATTTGCATACTGCTTTTGCTGTGATTAACATTTAATCTTTGCTTTTATGACATGATTTGTGTGTTTTGTGCTTTGTGAAGCACTTTGGTTTGCGTTTGTATCTTTGATGAAGAGGCTCTATACAAAAAAACTAAGCTGAGTTGCATGTGTGTGTGTGTGCATGTAATTCTGTGGCCTTCAGTGTCTAAGTCCTGTTCCTCTTAAGCCTAATTTGTTTTCATTTAGCAACAGAAGGATATTTGTGATGTTAATGCCCCCCTTGAGTCATAAAGTACTCAGTTATGCTTTATGTAAACACTATTTTCCCCAGCATTGAGTACCACAATCAGGTTCTATGTAATGCAGGTTCTGCACTAAATTAGACATGCTATCTGAATCCTTTGTGACAATAAACACCAATGACTAGAAAATAAAGGAATCGCCACTGTCTGTGGTCTGGAGTGGCACTGAGGCAATTTGCATTTAATGTCTTCTTTTAATGGTTATATACACAATAGTCTCGACCAAAAACTAGTCATCGTTCAATTATTCAACCTACATCTAATTTGGTATGATTAAAACTGTCATAAAGGTGAGCATATTTTGCTCAATCACAAACATAAATGCTTATCATTATATCATTTATGACTTGATGATAAAACAGCATGGCTGTCTGAGTCCAGAGGGTCCCATCAAGGTAGAAGCATGTGATACGTTGATACTATGACAGGATCAGTGTGGCTGTTAAAATGGATTGACATGACTCACGCAACACATCATGCTAAGAACTGCAGTGTGTGTTTTAGCTCACTGTCTGTGACACCAGAAAACACTGCTTCGGCTCATGTTCTGAGGGATTAACGTGTGTGGTTTCACCAGACAGGCCCTACCACCCACTCCTCTGACACTTTGGTGAGACGTGAAGAGAGACAGAGTGCTGCGGAGTAAAATATCTACGTGTTGACATGCAGAAACACACACACACACACTCTCACACACAGACACCTCGTCTCCCTTTCCTCCTCGTGGTCTTGCTCCCTCCCTGCACCATCTGCCCATCTTTCTGCTGTGCTCGTCTATCAGGGGGGACCTTTAACCACGTTGAGATAGATAGCATTTAATCTTTCTCTGGGTGTGTGTGCCGGTGGAGCTCACTACATGCCTTCGCAGGTTAACGCACATGATTGGAATTTGAACAGCTTTGCAGAACAGGTCTTCGTGTGTATCGGGGAACTCAGAATGTCTCTGATTTGTCCAATTTCAACTCTGGATGACCTGAAGTGCACTGGCTGTGCTTTAAACAGAACAAAACAATATGGATTCTTTGAATGAAGGCTTTCTCATGGAGCCATGCAACCCAGTTAGTAAGGGTCACCGAACTATAAAATGTCATCACATTTCCAGTTTGGGACCATTTTAAGTCATTTAAACAAAATATAGCTGATCTTTGTGCTGGGACTGAATCTAAACCACTGAAATGTTCTATTTCTGAGGGCTAGGCGGATATGTTTGTGAGGATTTATACTGGACCGCAGCACTGGGAGATGGAAGGAAAGTTATCTTTATCTTTGGGAGGGAGGGAGGAGACACGACTGATTTGGATCCCAGCATGACAAGCTGAAGAATCCCTGACTTGCATTTCCGCAGATGGTCAAACAGCAGGTTCTGTGATGGATATTGTTGAAAAATGTAACTTCAAGAGGGAAAAGGGGGCGGGGGAGATTGAGCGGCTTCACATTTTTATTTTCTAAATAAAATACAACTCTTCCAAAGTGAAGTTCAGTAAGTATGAAAGTTTTGTTTAAGTATCAGAGAACACGGCATTAAATTGTTCTTTGACCATAAAGCACTCCATTAAAATGTTTTTTGTTTTTGTTTTTGACAGATGCAATACATTTTAAGAGCAAACATCTCAAAATAACTTAAGTAAACTCAAGTAAAAACACGTTTGACTCCTGAACAAATTTTATTTATTTTATGCTGATCCCACTTGTCAAAAAGTTTGGCTTACAGTCAGCTGTATTTAATTCCCTTCCATCCCTGGATGGATGTGCAGTAGTTCAGTAAACTTCTTGTTGGGGCATCAGCCAGCAAACTTTGTCAACTCTGAGCCAACGGCAGTCGTGACAAACCTTAGTGGTCAATTTGTGTCATGCCAAGCGAGCAGTCACCCTGACAAAGAGCTTTCTGATGCACTTTTTTTGACACGACTCTCCTTTGGCACAGATTTTGTGTTTTAACTGTCAGCTGAACAAAGGAGCAGATTTATTTTCAGGTTTTGTTTCTGAATGATGGGCCTGGTGCTGACTGCCTTACTGATGTTGAACAAAGGTTAAATCTGAAGAGTGATTAGACGAGGGATGCCTCTGACCTTGTCGTTCGGGTATTATTTTCAGTTTTTTCATTCATTTTGAACAACATGTGTGCATTAAATTGACTTTAAATGAGCAATCCTTAATGAGTCCTAAACCAGGGCGTATTCATCTCTAATCCTCGAGGGTGCACTCCAGCGGCTTTCAGAGGATTCCTGCTTCAATCCACCTGATTCTGATGAAATGGTTCTATTCAAAAGCTCATGCACAAGTCTGCTAGCGGCACACTGATGTGAATCAGGTGTGCCGAAGCAGGGACTGTCTCAGTTCTGCAAGACAGTGGCTCTCGAAGACCAGGGTTTAAAACCCCTGTCCTTCTCAGAATTTAAAATATTTTTTTTTTCTGGCTTAGATAGTTTTGAGAGAAGTGTACAGTTCCAGAGACTGTTTGTCATGGTGCTGTTTAATTGTGCATGGACATGTGTGTAACCATGTGTAGTGCAGTCCACACATAGTAGGGAATCTTATTCCAAGTTATGAATCATCACAGATCTTTTTGTTTGAGTTATGTCTCTTTTAAATGACAATTTTGTGTAGGTGTATGCTAAACTTTATTTGAGTTGGAACTTTTTGCAGTTATTGCTCTCTTTAACCTTCAGATTTATTTAAAATCGTAATTGCAAAACCACATACAAATGTTTTCCTTGTTTTTGCACCCAGAGTTGCACAAAAAACACCTCCCACTGATGTTTGAGTCACAATATGTGTCCATCAACATTTCTACATTTTCTTGTCCGTACATATTTTAGATATTTCATCATTCAGTCTTTTTTACCGTTAAAGGAGCTTAATTGCATTTATAACATTTAACTGGTGGATCATCTGTAAGTGGATGCTACTTGAATGCAAGTTTTTCGCCACAGTAAAGTAATTCCGTCTGTATCAAGATAACTTTCCTTTCTTTAAAAAATCCTTCACTTTCCTTCAGTTTGTGTTAATGCCAATTTTTCTTGTGTTACATGTGAGATTGGCTGATGAAAAGGAATTTTCTGTCCCTTCAATGGCAATTTGTAAACACAGAAGTATTCAGTAATCAGCCTTGATCTGAATCAGATAATATCCTGAGTATGGAGTTCTAATCAGATAGGATATACTATTCATATTCTCATTTGCATGGCCTCTTCTAATTAATGATTCATACCCTCACTATGTCCCCCTACACAAATGTGACATTTGCACTCATCCAAGCTTTACTTAACAAAACCAAAAGCACTAGCCAACCAAGATCTCTCCTTCACATCTATTTTTTTTCTTATTTTGACCACTGCTCATCTATTGGACTTTGTACTGCCCGGAAGATGCCACATCATGGGAAGCAAACAAGAAGCCTGATCAATGAAAATCACCTCAAAACAACAGTGTTTTTCAACAACAAGCTCACAGTCGCCCAAATACAGCAGACATAACAAGTAAAAACGTGAGCATGGTCTGGAAATCAACTGTTCCAATAAAAAAGAACCATGAATACATTCAATGTGGATACAACAAGCACGTAACAGCTGAATATTTCACATATTATAATGTGATTTACACTTACTTTGACTACTGTGGTTTCTAAGTCAATTTCAATTTCCATTGACAAACATCAGACTATATTATCATTTTGATGTAAAAAAAAATACATGCCATATAAAAGAGTGAATCATGTTCCCTCAACCTGCTGGTTGTTTTTGTATTTCAGAAGAACCAGTGTGATACCTTCAGATACTAACATCTTTGTTTGTGACACTTGCGACACAAGTTGAAGATCACTTGACATGGTGGTCATTTAAAGCACTTAAGTAACTTTAAATATGTGTGCCCTCTATGTACGGCTGTTCGGATAACCAAATCCACATGATCATTATTCACTGCAGCTAACTGACTTTGAGCTCTGGTTTCTCTCATCTGTCGCTCTGAGACAGACGCACTTCACTGAAATTGAATGAAGTGCATTCCATGACGCAGTGGATACGACAACAAATTCACACAAACAGTTCCTATCTGATTAAGCCCCTTTCATCGGCAGACCCCTCAAAAGAAGGGAAAGTGATTTGGTGGCCGTGCAGATAAAGCTTTAAATCCCCACAGGCAGAATCAGCTGTGGGAGTAGTGACTGAGAGGTAATCCACTCTCCTGAAGTGCTCCTCAGCAAAGCACTTCAAAAAACAAGGAAAAAAATCCAGTGGAGTTGACAGTAGATGACTGCCGTTACATGCAGCTTTAAAAAAAGTGAATGTAAGTGGTACTGATGGGCATGAATGTGAGGCAGGGTGTTGCAGCAGCTTATGGAAACATGCTGCCTCATATCTTAATTTCATGAATCACAAATCAGAGCATGCCTACAGTAAATCGTCCGGATTTCTTTTTCTTTTTTTGGGCTGCAGTAACAACGGTTTTAGCCTTACGGGGAGTCTGTTTTTATACTAATGATACATCAAAGTGAACAGACAGAGGTAATGTGCGTGGATGAAAGAGGGAGAAAAAGTCGATAGGGAAAGAAAGCGTATATATGTGTGTCATAGAGCGAGAGGCCGACACAAAGTGCCTCTCCATCTCTTGAGCCATAGGCACCCTTGTGTTTGCCAATCTCTGCTTATAGTTGTGTGAATACGCACGTGCGCAACCGCGTGTGTCAGGAGTGAGATACAGCAACACTGCCATCTAGTGCACGTGCTGGATTTTTCCAAATTCTTAAGCAACAATCAGTGTTTTCAGTGGAGGTTAAACACAGACAATACCACATGTACTGAACAACACCAGTCGTGTGCAAACACTTAACTGAGTTTAGTCTCTCAGACTTTAGGTAAAAACATTACTTCAGTGTGTTATGCTGAAAAATATGCAGATGCTATAAACTTGCTTAAAATGGGTGATCCATCACTGAGACATTTAATCAAGTTTTTTTCTCCTCTATCACAGATACATTATCTTTGTACGGCACTGCAGTTGTGAGCAGAGACTCTTCATCAACTGCTCCTCTTGATGCATTCAAGGTTTCTCAGTCATGACACTCGTGCCTGATACTGCACAGCATCCTTTTTAATGAAACCAAATCCACCATTTGCATGATTTCCCCAGGCAGCTTCTAAACATGGTTTTAAATCTGTAGCCTATTGGGCACTTTTTGGACAGCTTTGTTTTATGTTTCTGACCTTAAACTGAAAATGCCTGAGAAGCTGTCTATGCTATCAGGAAATGGAAGAACCACCTTTTAAAAAATATTGAAATCCTATCAAGGTAGTCTAGCTCCTTGAAAGAAAAACTAAAGGGTGACGGTGGCTCCATCATTTAGATAATGATTCCATCTTTGTTTTATGCTAGTTGTCATGTGGTTATTTAGGAGCAATAGAAAGGATCTCAAATGGAAACATTGCTAATATGATAAGTAATAGACACAAAGCAACAAAGCTGCACAGATTGGGATTCCACCAGAAAAGTCTTTCCTCCTGGATATTTCTGGAGTAGGCAAAATCCTTTTGGGCTCTCTACTACAATGAGCTCTCTCAGCCTGACTAAAAGATTAAATTTAGCTAATGGAATTGTCAGTCAAAACAAATAAATAAAGACATAGACACCCAGGTGAAAAACACAATAAAGGATTTGAAGAAAGGAAAAAAAACAATCAGAAAAATATTAAGGGAAGATGGTTTGTTGGAGTCAATAGTCAGATTAACTCTCAATGTGAGCTGGAAAGAACATTTTTAACTAGGTGGTGGAGTCAGAGTCACAATTCAAGGATAAAAAGAAACTCATTTGAATGTAGAAGGAAAACCTCTTCAGGTCAATACTCTGCTGAATGTGGGCGTACTTTGTTCCTTTTTAATGATGAAAAGGAAGAATCATGGCCAGCTTCACCCATGTAATGCACACAGAAATTAAACAGAAATCAACCTCAATCAGAGCACTGATAACAGAAAACGGCTGACGACCCACATCTCCAACTTATCAGTCAAAAATAGTGGTGCTCCGGTTGCCATGTGTTCATGATTAAAGCCAGTGGCACAAATGCAGGCTCCGAATCAAGGCCATTATTCACTGAACAACATTTTATCATACGTATGCAGAAAAAGGATTCTGAACCAACAGCCAATGCAACCAGAGAGATTTGGGGGTTGAAGGGGAGGAATATAATCAACTTGCAGAGCCAGTCATCATGTTGCTGGAGCTGCACGCTATTTGCTGAAGACCAGAGAAAAAGCAGACCGCAAGTACGAGCCGAGGGCATCTGTGATGAGGGCCTGATAATGAATCATCTGATAAGGAAAAAGAATCTGATGATGCCCGTGGATGTAAAACATCAGGCCGTCATTGACTTAATCTCAAATTAAAACTAACACTTGGCACTTGGCCATCTTTATCTTTTTTTTTGCTTCTTTTTTTTAATGTGCTAAGGCACAGACCCTGAACACCATTAAATGGCCAAATCATAGCAGTCCGGGCTGTGGTGATACGTCAAAACTAATGGACCACTTGTGTACCATCATTCAGCAGGAGCTCAAGAGATCAAACTGACTGGCATTGTATCAACCGAGCCTACTTGGAGATGTCAGGAGAAGAAGGGATTTAATTGGAGAGGAATCCCAAAAGCACAATGAAACGAGGAAAAGAGTGAGTAAAGTAAAAGGAAGGACAACGGCATAAATCCTTGACTGCGGCTTTCATTAGTTAATTTACTTGTAGTTTGGTATGTAAGATTTTGTATAAATGACCAAGGGATATTTTGTCAGCTGCTAAAATAAGTGGCTGTTCCCGGTGTTCCATACCATGTTGTAGAAATTAGAGACATGTTTGGGTTTGCCTGGAAATCAGTAACTATACACTATTCACTGTTCTACTTTCTGATTGCAATTTATTTCAAAGTACAGGCCAAAGACAGTGTTTTGCTCTGTTAATAGGCAGTTTCACAGCTTTGCTGAGACTTTGAGCTGGGAGCCGGCAGTTTTGTTTGTGTTCCTTTTGCTGCTGAACCATTGGATTACTCAGAGGTCAAGTGCCTGGCCCAGTGGCCCTTCAGCAGCAGCTGAGAGGGCAAAGGACTCACACCCTTGTGTCCGCAAATGTTACAAGAAGTCCAAACGTTTAAGCCACTGTGGCTTTTCATTTCCTCGCTTAAGAGGCCACTGAAGCCTGACTAACATGAAAATATTACACGCATCAGGAACATAACGCTACAAGAGGGAAGCCATGGCCTGGAGGCCAAAGAAGTGGCTTAGTTATTGGTCCGTGGGTCCCTGTTTGTCATTATCCAAAGCTGAAGTTCCCCTGAGCAGGGCCGTATAACGCCCCACCTGCTACCCAGATGCTACGGTCATAGCTGCCCACTGCTGTGGGCGTGTATGGTCGCTGTTTCTTATGTCGTTGTTTCTGTTTTGCTTATTGCTCCTTGTGTGTGCTCACATGCTTTAAATGCTGCAGCCTGATTCCTGTATGTGTAAAAGCATATGTGGTTAATATGGGATTATTATTCTACCTAATTATTTTGAGCTCCTGAGGGTTATAGTAATATATTCTACAAGTAAATTCCCAAAGCACTTAAAAAAGAATTGACTGTGTGATATTATGTCATTTTTATACGTTTTTAGGATTATATAATTTCATTAAACCCAGTCGCTGAGCAAATGCCTTTATACAAATGAGGGATAACATTAAAGTTTGAATACAGTTAGAAATCCCAGACGTGGGAATAAATTAGAAGGGTCAGGAACAGAGGTATTCTTAGCAGAGAAGGGTCTTAAAGAGACTCTTGAAGGCATAGAAGAATGTCCCTGCTGTATTTGGTAGTTTATTCATGCTACCATGAGAACAGTAAAAGTTTGAGCCTGCAGGACCAAGTTTCAAGAGTTTTCATGAGCTGGGTGGCACACAAACACTGAGCCTCATTATGTTTGGATGGTAAAGTAAAAAGTGACAGGACACAACATAGTCACAGAAGAATAACTGGTCTCACAGTCAAGAACACATAACGAATAGTAAGGAATAATCTGAAATTGTGAAGACTTCCCTGGCTAAAATGACCGACAGCCTAGACATGTGCTTAAAAGTGGTTTCTACGTCCATGTGCGTATGAAACACAAACAAGTTGAGATTCACACTAAGGCCGTGGGGCCGTTAATCAGCACTGTTGTACTGTTTGTATCATCACTGGGCAGCAGTGAAACAAGAAGCCTTGTGGGCAGTTCAGCAGTCAGCGATGTTTATTGTAAAGAGAAGGGATACCAGCATTATTCCTAGGGGGCACCACCATTTAGCAATGATGGAATGTGGAAATATCACCCTGGGATGATACACTGAGTGAAATGCCCACTGAGTTATTGATTCAGAGCAGAGATGTATTTCCCCATTTCATAGATTAAAGATAACGAGATGCAGCCGTTTACTTTGAACAGAGAATCAGACTTCACAGCATGGCAGCCTGATGGAGCTGGTCAGACTGGGTGGGGAATGGCAAAAAAATGTGAAACCATTTTTTGATTTGGTTTCCTTTCACATTCACAAAACCACCTGTGCTACGTCTCACAGCGTTTAATAGCTGGGAAAAACTGCCTCAGAGGAGCTCTGACCAGAAAGAAAAAAAAGCAGGAGGAGGAAAACTTCAATCTATCCCCTTCGGCCCCACTCGTCACCACAAAAGCAAATAAGGGAGAAATGTCTAATCTGGGCATGTTTCTGTTTTTACCAACCTTCTTTAGTTGTCAACCAGTAGCAGGAAGGTTGACCAAAAAATGAAAACCAAGTTTGGGTGAGCTTTCACACCTGCCCAAAGCAGGGGACTATCTAAAGGAACAAACTCCGGTCCGGACCTGAAAGAGTTCTTTCCCTTTCTCTCTATTCGTTGCTCCAAAGATTTTTTTATTTTTTGCTGCAATGTTTTTATCATTTTTCTTAAAACTCTTTCTGGATATAACCTATTGACCTCCGCTGAGGAAGAAGGCACCCGGTCTGTACATCATGTGCTGAAGGAGCATCAAATGGTACATCACACTTTTCACTGGAACTCACAGTGAGTCTGAAGAAGGAATTCTGGGTTCACAAAGAAACATGGAACTCACTTGCAGCATACTAATCTTTCGCTTGGGTTTTTCTGGTTTTGTCAAGACAGCTACTACTCTTACATTTACATAACCGACGAGTATGCTTGTGAAAAGCAAACAGGTATGCTTTTGTTTTTCAGCTGTGTCGTCCTTGTCCTTGAGATGCCTGGTGTTAATCTGACAGTGAGGTTTGGGATTGGCATAGTTGAAATGGTGTTTGCGTTTGGCAAATACTCAGGAGAACTGCTTTTGCTGCACTTGACTGTCAAATGTAAATTTAATCAGATACAAAAAAAATGAAAGTATTTGGATTCTCTTTGCCCAGATTTATGAAATAGAGCATGTTTTTGTATCAGATGAAGGCAAGGTCTGCTCTGGTCATTCTCTTTGTGGAGACGTGTTTCACGGCCGAAAAAGCGCTGTTTTAAGTGATGCTGTTGTTTTTTAACGATCCACTTATGAATATGCAAATCGCTTTTCCTCTTCAAAATTGGATTTAAATCTTCTACTGCGCATGTGTGTTTGAAATGAGAAAAGGGTCATCACTGGCGCTTATGTTGGCCGTCCGTCTCCCCTTGGACACACTAATACACATTCACCGACACACACACACTTTGTCAGTGTGGCCTTTCCCTTCGCAACACTGGTTGCCGACAGCAACATGCCCCGTACTGATAAACTTTATCAACCGACACACCTGAGCTTGCACATAATCACACACATGCACATGGATCCACAGAGGTTTCCTTCTTTTCCGCTCTTGACAAGGCAGACACCTGCTACAAGTGCGTGCGCGCGTGTGTGTGTGTGTGTGCGTGCGCCAGTGTGGAAACCGTATAAATGATGTTAGGGGGCCTGAGGTGACAACAATACACTCCTGGCTTGACTACATGACACACATCACTGCACCCTCACAAACACAAAGTTGCAAACACTCAGGAATCACGCAAAAGGCCAGAACTCACACACACACAGGGACTGGCACACACACAAGGCACGCTCATATTTACACGCCTCTTCACGGCTTGTCATCATCGCTGCAAATGTGAACATGTGTGTCTGTGTCACTGTGGGTGTATTGTGCTCATTCAGCGTTTCCCCAAACATGCTGAGTTTGTGTACATTTGTGTGAATGTATGTACACAATATGGTCATTAGGTGGGTCTGGGTGCTATAATGTCCTTGAAACTCTAAGAGATTCACTTTTCAGTTCAACAATACAATAACACAAATGTGACCAAATAAATGACTCAGATTTCCAATACTTTCAATAAAAAGAGAGATGGGATTCATACAAACGAGCTAACACATTGTACTTGTTTGTGGACATATTGTGGAAAATAATCCACTACTGTCTGTGGAAAACTAACCTCCAGGATTTTTTTGGGGTGTGTGTGGAGACGTGTCAAATTTCTATGTCAGTGTTTGATGTTCACGTCACAACACAAGCAGAAATAGGGTGAGTTTGAAATTTCTCTTCAGTGCTACAAAGAATCGACACTGTTAAAACGTGTTCGCCCTGATTGTCAAATTCGACCTTGTCGCTTGTCAAGAGAAAGCTTTTGTGTTGTTCAAACTTTGTTGTATTAGCATTTTTTCCTCTTACTTTGGTTGGAAAAACAGTACTTTCAGAAAAAAAATGTTATGGATTCTCACCAGCCCTCGTATCAGTCAGAAAGGCTGAGATGATGAACGCCATTCACTCTGTTTTTGTCACTCTGTCACCCTTCCCGTCAGTCACTCTGTCAGTGTCAATCGGCAAGACGGCTGTGCATGAAGAGAAAACCGGCATCAATCAGGCTCAGTCAGCTGCAGGAGCCATTACTTTGGAGGGATTATGATATCAAAGATTGTTGGCCTGTGGGCTAACAGACTGAGCAACAAATCAATGTTGAACTTTTGAAAAGTGCCCCCATTAAGAACTCATGCGGCTCGTCTAACTGCAAATATTTGCAGCCATAAAGCTTGTCGTTTTTCACAATCCGAACTACACCCACACAGCAAGAAATCAGGGACCTTGATGGTTTTTTATCCACGAACATGCAGTAAAAGAGTACCGACAGAGTTTCGACTTTCTCAAAAGCATTACATTAGTGGGAGGTGCGTTATGGATTCAACCATAAAGGATATGGAAAGCAGAGGGAGAGGTTAGCAACAGAATGCAGTTTATGTCACGTAGATGGTGTTTATTTCCAATGATGTTAGTGGCATTGCAGTGAGGTCCCATCACAAGGCCAGTTTACGGTGTAGCAATCACAGAAACGCATACAAATATGCGCTATAATACACATACGCACAATGGTAACAGCTCACCTTCACACGTGCACACCTTTTTTCTTTTACCTTCACCCTGACCCCTTCTTCTTTCATTGCAGTGCCACAGTGACACTGCCTGGTAGATAAGCTGAAGTTCTCCTGAGATAAGTGTGTGTGAATACTGTAATTAGTAAAGAAAATAAACCTTGGTGATGAAACACACAGAATGTAGGGGACTCCTGAGAGGGGGAGGAAGCAGGAGAAGGGGAGAAAGGTGGATAAGAAGAGAGCAGAAACAGACAGGAAGAGCAATTAGAAGATGATAACAATGCACAGTCCAAATCAGATAGGGAGTAACAGATCTGAGGGGAATGAAGTCAGTTAAAAAAGTTTCCAGTCGTATTTTGCCAAATTGCATTGAAGGTCAGAATAAGATTTTGTTTTTATTAAGAAGCTTGATACAAAGGAGCATAAAGACAGGTTGAGGGAAAGGCTGTGGGAGAGAATAAGTCAGGTTTTCTTCTCTTTTTTTAAATGCCTGAGTGAACCTGGTCAAGCATATTAGTATGAACAGAAAGTGGCAGACAATTTTTAGACAGAGAAAAAGTACAACATCTGGAAATTACGAATGTGTTGTAACCAGGCAGAAACAGACACATTTATGTGTAAATATCTGGAGCGTCCAGATAGAAACTGGATGCACAAAGAAAACAGAGAAAGACACCGACTTACAGAGAAAGATTAAATATAAAAGCTGCTTTGGAGCAGCTTTTGACCCACAGCAGCTCAGTCTTTCTGGCACATATCTCTCCCCTTTGTAAGATTTAGCAACAACACCTTTTAGCTCTCAATATTTACTATTATCCTGCCTCACAGACCTGGCCGAGGGGGATAGAAGAAATTGTGGGTTAAGGATGCAACTCGTGAAGACCATGTGAAATATTGTCAGTGATTCCTCGAACATGTCCTGCTCCTGTGTGTCTGCATTGTTGTTGGTGCTTCAGTCTTGGTTGCGCAGAGCACGCCCCTGGATTCTGGATTCTGGTGGAGTCCTGCTGCTGCACCTGTCCCACGTTCCATCTCATCAGTAGTCCTGCTTCAGGTTCAGGTTAAGGTTAAGGTTCTGGACTGTCTACTTACCTTCAAAGGTAATCAGGTTGTAACCTGGAGTGCATACCCCAGTAAATTAGTATATTTAGATTAGATAGTAGAGTGAGGAAAGGCTAAAGTGCAAGGTGAACATAAGTATTTATTTACAAAAAACAACAAAAAGTTAAATCAGAATAAAGTGTCCCTTTCAGCTTATAGCTGGTCCGATGGCAAAATCCAAAGTCAAATGAAGTTCAGTCGATTTCAGTCATTTGCAATTCACATCTGACAAAGTCTATTTAGTTCATGCATGTGCTACCCGGGTACGTTGTTCAGATCTTATCTGCCCCAGGTATGAATATTCACAAAGATGAGGACGATGGAGGATTGTGTATCCCCTAATCGACCCCGTCTCTCCTCGGACAGGAACCCCTGTTCACTATGAATACCGTCCAAATCGATGTAGATCCAGAAAAAAAACCAATCTGCAAAGTAGTCAAATGCACGTTCTAAACAACTGTATTATGAGATTTAAAAAACTCAAATCACCAATAATGAGTGTCTTTTACAGTATAACATAAACCACGTTGCACAAATTATTCTCTCTAATCTGCATAATTTCTCATGTTTTATCGTGTTTCAGTATCACGAAACAAACTTAACACAGTATTCACATTATCTCTTCGCTAGTCTTAACAGACAATTTACACCTATCAAACTTGAACATGGCGCCCAAAAATGATGCAGCACAAATTACAGCTGTCATGTGAACCATTACATTTACAACTCAGCTCAGCAAAGGTACTCTCTGAAACATCTTTGCAACATTTACATTCAATCTACTTTTGGGTTTGTGTAACATAAGAACATTCAATATTAACATCTATAATGACTGAAAATGTGCTTATCAATTAGCAATTATTTTATGGGGTTTACAAGGTCAATCGGTTTCAGAACTTTGAGAATTTATTCCAAGCTTTTCTTAAGCTTTGCTCTCCTCCACAGTTTCTCCTGGCTTCCTCCACCGAGCTCCCTCGTCTCTCTTCAGTGCTCTCTTCTCCTGCCCAAATCTGTGGAGGGAGCCACTTCCCAACTTTACATTTGATGAAGTGAGTTTGGTTTAAATTTTCATACAAACACATCAAACACTGTTGTGGTTTGGGGTGTAAAGCAAAGCTGTTTGATTATCTTGATTCTATTTGAAAGTGGGGAAAAAACTAAAAAGCCTTTGCTGGAATACGAATTCTATTATTAAATATCTATAAACAAAAGGGAAGCTGGGTGATAACCCATATGTAACAGCCCTCTTCAGAGCATATTTATTTAGTTCTTGCACAAAGTATGCTTTCAAGAGTAAATTCCGGATCATACGAAACTCCTGAACAAAAACTGGAGGTTGGTGATCATGGGTGATCAATCACAATAGTCTTCATAGAAAACAGTTTCTTTATGTATGTGATTTCTTTTTCCATGATACTGTTTCAGCTTTGATTACGTCCACCATTCTGTGTTGTGGTATCATGCCTTTTATTAAGTACATAATGGACTTATTGCCACTGATTCATTCTTTAATTCTTCTCTTGCCTCCCTTCCACTCTTGGTCTACTTATGTCCTTCATCCATAGCTTTTCCCTTTTTGCCAAAGCACAGTACGCAGTACTAAAGCACAGCAGTTGTCCAAACAAATAGCGTGGAGAAATCAACATCAATGGAGAGGCCACAAAGCAACATTAAAACTAAAATGCAGCGGTGAGCAGATCGATTGACACCATTATTGGCTTAATAATCCAATTAATCTGCAGTAGCAGTTTCACTTTGTTTTGATTTTATAGTGAGGACATCCAAACTCCTGAAATGGACAGTTGGAACTATAAATGCTGGTTTAACTTCACCCTGGATGAAGCACTTTGAATTTGAAAGTTTTGGTCCAGTAAAATAATGATGTCTTGGAAATGTAAGACTTGTGTCACTGTTAATTCACCAATTAGCTTCTGATTTCAAGACTGCTTCTACTAAAGCTTCTGAATATATTACGTTTTGTCTACTATTGTTTAACTAACTCCTCCAGATAATTGACTGTTGCGTAGCAAAGCTCTTTAAACAAACAAGAAACAGAATTAAAGTGGGAACCTTTTTATTCTGTTAAGATTTTATTTCCATTTATATATATTCAAATCTGAAGGATATGAAATCCAACTCATAGAAATACTTCAAGAGTCCTCGTTCTAGCCATGAATAGGTTTACAGACTTCATGCTAACTCTCACAAAAGTACTTGGGTATGTCTGTGTGAGTGTATGTGTGTGTGTAGGTGTGTTTGTGTGAGGGTGTGTTTGTGTGAGGGTGTGTGTCTACATTGACTGGTAAAATTGAACTGTCATGGCCGGAATGAGCACTTTGATCATTTCATGTTCACAGGAGAGGACAGCAGAAGATTGTAGGTGAGACAAGTACAGAAAAAAGAAAAAGAAACATGGATGAGAAGAGGAAGTGAAGACAAAAAAAGCAAATTAAAGAAAAGTGAGTCAATGGAAGAAAGGGGAATGGAGGAGAGACATGAGGGAAATTGTGGGGGGAAAAAACAAAAGGGGAAAAGAATGTGATAACAAAAAAGAGGAAGTAAAAAGGATAAAGGTAAAGGGAGGGAAAGCATAAACGGGTCAAGTCGGGGTATTTAAGGAAGGAAATCTACGGAAAATCAAGGAAATTTGCATCAAGACAAAAAAAAAAGTTAATTGGAATGGAGGACACAATTCAAGGCCAGGAAATGGAAAACCAAAAGAAGAATGGCAGTAGAAGTTACTTGGAAAACAAAACAAGCCAAATGTAAAGAATAAAAGATTAATCTGCTATAAGCTATGTGAGGCGTGAAAGTTCACACGGGGGAGTGGCATGAGACAGAAAAAAGGACCGGGGAAGAAATACAAAGAAAAAGTTAAGACGAGGAATGGATGAAAACTTGGGGGCCAAGCATGAGGAGAGTAGACAGAACTGATAGAAAGAACAGATAAGGGATGAAAGTCTTTCCACAGAGCGATGAGGATGTACTCACATCACACGCTACTTACCCAGGATTCATAGCGTGAGATGAGTTCCCAGAATCCCTTTCATCTCCTCAACATGCAGTAGTGGTCAATCAGAAAAGGGCCAGAGGATACACTCAACCTCCAACAACTATGTGGGCCCACAAAAAGAATAGCAAACACACACAGACACACACAAAAACACACACAGACACGTGACTGAGGGGAGAATCACCTTTCTTTTCTTTTTCTTCTTCATCTCACATAAACCAGAAAACTCACTCGGTCTCGCGTTTTCCCCAGATTCTCGTACAGCTTCATTAAGCCGGAGACTGAGCTCGTACTAACACACACAACGCAACACCTCAAAGTGGCCGACTGTCTCCCTATATCCATGATCACAGAAGCCGCCCGTCGCTATGGCGTTTGATCGCTCAGTTCCCACACACGTCTGAACAGTCCGTCAGGGTTATGCCAAAGTTTACACAATTCTACTAAAAGGCTATGAATGTAGAATTGTTTAATATTATTATCATCAAATATTTCAAAACAGTGCTTTTGGAAAGTGTATCAGGGGTTGTTCATATTTTTTAGCAGCTTTTACACAACTTCTACAAAAAGGACAATTATATGACATGAGGCCAATTTTCATTACATAAAGCCAAAGGATTGAAAGAAATTAAACATTGTGGATTCATTTGTTAACACAAAATATAAACAAAAATCTTTTCAATGGTGACAAGAGAGAAAGGGAAGACTGGGAGCTTTATAGATACCCTCCCCCTTCTCAAAAAAGTTACATTTTCTTGCTATGTACCCATCATAGTGTGAGATGGTTATACTGCAAACGACTGGGTTACATACACATTTGAGTCAAATTTAAACTCTAACTTAGGTTTTTCTTTCATAAGTTTGTACAGGTTACACTAATATGCGAGCATCGCTGTACCGCTGTGTTTTGAGTTTCACTCTCTAGTTTACTTTAAGTTCTAAACAGAATTCGTCCATCGTTCTTTATGACTCCAAATTAGAAGCATAATTTATACATAATTTGTCATGGGATATCTGTCACATTTGCAGAGAAAGCAGAAGCCAATTTCCTGTTGGGTTGATTTTCTCCGTTTGAGAGGGTACAGATTTCCTCCGAGTTTATTTCCCTACAGTGTGTGTGTGTTTACAGACTGTAATAACACTGATGGTTGCACCGGCAAGACAACATCAGATGTCTTGCCATCCCCTTCCATGCTATCTCTCACTCGGTGCACCCGTCCCTTCAGCCCTCTGCTGCGCCTTCCCGCCCTGGTCCACCCATCTCTGCGTCACCATGGCGACGAGACCCACTGCATCCATGCTGACGTGCATGTGGACATGAACAGATTGCAAGAGAGTCGTCCGAGTAAGATGACAAAAGAAAAAGGAGGGAAATGATGGCAAGATGTAGAGAAAAAGAAAAGGGCTGAGAGAAACAAAAAGCCAAAGACAGCACAGGAGAAAGGAGAGTGAGAGTGGGAGTGGTGAAACAATCAAAGTTTTACTCACATCAACAACAGTTTCTGGCCAGTGTTGTGTGAAAGTGCTGAAGAAATCTGAGACAGGGTTGAGTGGAGCTCAGTCTCTAAATCACTTAAAGTAGCATCACTAAAAAAACAAAGGCAAAGAAAGCTCAATAGAGCTGGAAAAAAAATGCATGTGAGTTTCTATCCATCCTTTAGTTTCTGGTGCACATGTCAAAGGATTATTTAAATCTCATAACAATAAAACTAAAAAACTACTCTCTCTCCTGAAATAAATGCCAACGATGAGGTCCGTAAAAATAAAAAATGTGATAGAAACAGTTTATCCACTATTTTTTGGAAGATCTCAGCCTCTGACAGGGTTATCATTGATGTTCTGTCTCATCGCCTAATACATGGATTCACTTTCCTATAGAGCCAAAAAAGAATATGGGAAACTGTTTTGACATTTCGGAGTCAGGTAGAATGCCAATGATTCTTTCTGAAACCTGATATTTTGACACCTCAGAGGAGGAGAAGCTAAATGGCAGTTGATGTGCTGGTTGTATTCTGCATGTGTTTCCTTTGATGTTTTCATCAAACCCACCCTGACCCATCCTTGCAGTAACACTCTTGGAGCTGACATCGCCCTTTAGGACACAACAAGTTTGTGTGAAAAACATTTAGCGGATAATGGATGAATGATGACGTTACAACATTACAGCCTTCATTTTATTATCTAGATCCAACATGTGTTATGGCTCAGTTTGAGGTCCACACACATAGAATAAAGACTGGACACAACACGAAGCCTCTGGAGCAAAGTCAAGCTGCATGTGGCTTGAAAGAAACATCGCCATCCTGTTACAATCCTGCTGAGCTGGGGTTGCTCCTGCACCTGTGATCAGTCCATATTCATCAGGATTCCTTCAAAAGGACCATTAGACGCCTCCACCTTCACCATATTGTCCGAAATGCTGGTCATAGTAATCAGGGTGATTCCGACTTTCTGTAGCAAATCATTCTCAGTTCAAATCTGACTTTTGATCTCTGGTGTTCTCTTGTCCATTTCCTAATTGAGATCCTTTTTTCTGGCTCCAAAGAATAGAGCATCTACGCTTACCCCCTTTGGAAACAATTCTCCTCCAGTATTCTCGTCTATTAATATTCACCAGCCTACTTGCCCTCTGCCGACTCAGTGCCACCATGTCACAGCCAGTCTGCCTCCCCTTCAGAGATGGATCCCTACCTGGAACTTCCAAAGCCCACTCTAATGATCACTCAATCTTGAAATGGTAGAGGTCAAACCACTTTGATTACCCTAAGCAATTAATTATTTATCCTTTCCCTTCAGTTCCACAAATCCTAAAGACCCAGCTCACGGTTTCATTGCTCACTCAGTCTAAGTCCGTTTTGTCCAGTCCAGTCTAAAGCCTTTTTTAGCAATTGTTTCAATTTTGAGATAAGGAATCAATGTTAAATTAGCCCAAGTCCCTCAAAGGAAAATGAGCAAGAAGTGCAGGATAAATGTAAAAGATGGCAAATGAAGCATTATGTTGGACGTATATCCACACTGACCACTGATCTTTGGTTCATCGTTGTTTCAGAACTGGTTTAATTCCAAGTGTTTCGAGCTTTTTGGGAGTTGCTTGACCTCTCAGAGCCATGACGTTTCTTAAGATGAAGAACTGTGTCTCCCTTCAGCAAGGACTTTATATAAAAAATTAAATCCTAACTGAGAATGTTATGAGGATCCAAATGCAGATTCACAGAGAGGCAAGTCGGCGGAAAAAATGTTCAAACACAAGCAGGAGAGTTTAAGAAAGTAGAGAAAAAGAAACGTATATATAGTGCACCTGCAAATGACAGAAAAGACTGTGACAGTTCTTCTATCAACTAATGAAACTTGTTCAGTTTGTTGCCAGATTGGATCAAATCAGCCTTTATATTGTGCTGTGAAGAGCTGAGAGGGCCACTATCTTCTTCTTTTGTGCACAGATTTGGCCTCCTTTCACCAGTATCAGCAATGGGTGGATGATTAAAATACACCACACACAAAATTCGGGCTCTTTATATTTTTTTGCTGGATAACGTTTTTGTTTCAGAGGCCTAAAGATGAATTGAGACATAATTGACTCGGACGAAAAAGAATAAGAAAAGCATTTGACTGAGGACTTGAGCTCTCCTGCTGTCGTGTGTGGAGGTGACTTTGTTGCGTGTCTGTTTGAATGTCTGTGTCCATGTGTAGCTCGTGCACTCAGACCTCCGCCGGGATAGATAGCTGACAAGTCAAATGACGCGGTCTCATCTTCTCATTGGTCCACTCCCTTCTATCTATTTCCCTCTTCCTCAGCTTGTTCTTTCAGCTGTGTGACAGATAATTGACATATTATCAAGCAATGACCTTGTGTCGCAGGCAAATCCCCACCAATTAAAAACGGGGCCATTTCCTTGTCAGCTCTCCGTAATGGAAATTCATATGCTCTACAATCCAAATGAGCATGCGACAAACACACACACACACGTATACACAAAAGAGAAGTGTGAGAAAATGGATGTTAACCATACATTAAGCCAAGCATGTCAGAATACCGGCAAGAGGAGAAAAGCCCTTAAGAGCCAATGAAATGTCGCAGACGGGAGAGGCCACGAGTGTGCGCCTGTGATTAACCTTGGGGGACAGTAGAAGGGTATCCAACTGACTCCTCAACTCGCTCAATCACAAAGAGATGGAGCGAGGGCGGCTGCAGACTGGCTGAGAGCTGGAGGAAGACGAAGCGAAGCAGGCAGAAAGTGACAGAGAGACGTAGGATGACACAGAGCAACAGATTGAAAGAGGTTAAAGATTCAGATAGCTGGCAAGAAAGCAGGGCAGAAAATATTCAAGAGAAGAGGGGCCCTCTGATGAGTTCAGAGTGTATGCGTGTGTGTTGTTGAGTCACCGGGAAGCTAATCTGGAGCAACAACAAAAAAAGAAAAAGAAAACTGGGGGACAGTAAGGGAGTCTAAGTTGTGGGAGGAAAGAAGAAAAATGGAGGATGCTGAGGAAAAAGAACAAAGACAGAAAATAAAGACAGTAAAAAATTACACAGAGATGCTTGAAAAGTTCTCAATCAGTGTTTTTATCCTTCTATTTTCCATCCCATATCCAGGTCAAGTTGTGTTAGAGGGGCATCCCATGTGTCCTTCTTCATTCCAAGGTTTTTGGATCCTGCTGGGAGATTATCAGGCATTCAAAGGCCTGATGGAATATAGATCAGCCCCAACTCTGTTATGAATCTGGCCAGAGGTCTACCCTCAAGGTCTTCCACTAGAATGATTTGTCTGAAAAGCCTGCAAAAGATAACTCTTTGGATGTGTTCTGAACCGCCACAACTGGCAATCTAATTTTTCAGGCGCTTCTCAAAGACCACAACAGAGAGCCGAGACGTATATGGAATGGTAAATTGAAAGCCGTGCGTGGCATCTCAGCTCCCTCTTGACTGCCACGCTCAGGTGGAGCATCTGCTCATCTGTCTCATGCTCCATTTTAGCCATGAACAAAAACCTCAAGATGCTTCCGCTTGTTTACAAGGGGGCAGCAGATCCCTCTCAAACAGGACCACCATTTCCGTCGGATGATGAGAGGCTCTGAGGGCAGAGAGTCAAAGGCTCGGTTGTCATTCTAGCTACTTCATATTTGGCTGCAAGTCACCATTTACACGGTGAAAGTCACGGTTACAAAAGCTCACCAGAGAAACAAAGCAGAGGACATTTCATTTTCTTTCTCTTGAAGTGATGAAATCATCGTCTTCCGACCAGTGACAACCCCTTTCTAAGATCCAGTCTTGCTGAAAACGTGTTAGATTTAGTTCCAACAATTCAGACTTTTGGTATTGCGTCTCTTTGTGTCTGTTCTCATTTCAAAGTTACATTTTTTACTATTCGAACGTGAATTACAAACAAGCCGTTCCCCAGCGGCCCGAGGCTTGTATGGCTTTGGCTTATGAACAGAAGGACATGGGACTCTACAACCAAAACCCTTGACAGAGAAGATGTGATGGAGAAAATAAGCATCAGTAATGATTTTCGGTCTCAGCAGTCGTGCAGATAATTGATTCCGGTGTATTTATACAGTGCTGCTGGGCCACCAAAGATGCATGATGACATAAAAGATTTTTATAGGGAAACGTGGTTGGAACACTGGCTTTATGTCTAATCTATGAGCTCTCTCCTAACATATTCCATATTCTGCCAACCTGTTGCCATTGTGCTGAATCTTCCGCTGAAGGCAAATTAGCATTTAAATGAGGCAAGTTATTTTCCCTTTACGCCCGCTCTAAATTACTAACGCAACAGCTTTGATTGAGATGAGAGGAGGCAGACTGGTGGCTTTTTTAGTGTTATTGACCCAGAAAAGGGTTGAGCGAACACGCTTGCTCTTTTTCGGCGACGCCCCTGCATCAAACTCATCATGTTACACTCATTCCAAGATCAGAGATTCAGCTCAGTAGCTTACGACCGGAACCACCTATGTTTGGGACTGAACAGCTTGACTGATGGAAGCAGTCTCGCCTGCAGGACAACTCCAGTGATTTTGAACCTTATCTCTACAGTGTGAGTGTCAAGGGGAGATACGTTAATGCACCTTACACTTGGCAGGACATGCTATATCTTGTAGGAAGGCTCTGTTCATCTCACCAAATCCTACATAGGAGGATGTAGGAGGGGCAGCAAAAAAAAAAGCATCATCCTTCCCAAACTTTAACTTTTGGCTGTTTGGATATCTGTGGATCAAACGGTCCATATCTAACAATCAGAATAAAGCGTGGATTTAACACATTGAGGCAAGGTATTAGAGCAATCTTTGAAGCCATTCTTTTGGATTTCTGCATCAAAAGAAGACTTTATTGGCTGATGCAATACTCAGAGATAACAGACCTTTTCTTTGATTTTCCCACACTGTAATCCAGCAGGCACTATGGTTATCTTGCCTGATTGAAGCAACATCTGACAAATATGTACACATGTGATGGACATGGACTTCTAAGAAAGTCCTTGCTCTTTGAAATTGCCCTTTTTGGAAAGGAAGTTGAAATATTACTCCCCAAAATGAGAAAGTCTATTGAAAAGCCAGTATTTCGTCAGCAGTGGCTGATTCCTTCCATATAAACAGATGTGACACAAACAAAACACGTCAAGTCCCATTTCGCTCTGGGCATAGTCACCTTTCTGCAGATATATAGTAGATGAAAACATCTTCAACACATGAGAATTCTGTTAGATGAGGCTGAGGAATGTATGATGGAGACCAAACAACTGCTTGCCATTTCTCCCATTCGCTTATTTGAATTTTTTGCTCATAATATAAAGAAATGTTTGAACATTTCTCAAAAGACTCTCCCTCTATTTCGGGAACTGGTACATGCGAACCCCTTGGAGTGCGCACACAAAATGAAAAGACAGGGCTTAGGGGAAGGGGAAAAGGGTGAAATCGGATTTGACCAGATCAATACAGAAACCCACAAAAATGTGTAGGCTTTTTTTTTTTCCTCTTCGAGTCACTGCACCTGAAGCCTGCCCGTCCACAGAGATGCGGCTCCCCTGCTGGTGTAACAAAACTTTGCTCCACCACTCGCTGAAGCATTAATCAAAGTGCTGCAGTGGACAGCGACACACTCGATGCCTTTGTAACGCCATGCCACATACACACCAGCACACCTGCCCAGAGCTGTGGCCGTTCTGCTTAAAACCGACTAACAATGCACAGCCGATGGCACACGTTTGCTTCTATCGCGTTTTTTCAAGACGTCACCCACAGGAGCTTTGAGCCTGCCTGCACATTTGGAATCAACATGAATTCCACACATCTTTTCAGACATAACTACATACTATCCACTGCCTGACTGTAAAAACTTGGATCAGCAAAACCGCAGAACGACGATATTTCTCTGGATTTCTGTCTTGTGTGTGTGTGAAAAGTCAGTTTACTCAAAAAGAGGGAATGATTCCTGACCGGAGAGCAAAAGAGGCCTTGTTAATACCCCAAGGGTGACAACCGAAAATGTGCGGAAAGGGACACATTCTTTTTATTTGGGAGGTCATTTAGAAAAAGGGAGCTGAGTAACCTTCTCTCTGCCCCTGACTGGAAGGCTGTCGTTTCCTCTTTCATGATTTCTCTGCTCTGCACCCCGACTGTGAAACTCCATAAAGCATGATGGATGGTGATGGAGACACATGGAGGGTGATTATGGATCATGGCAGAGTATGGAGAAAGGACACAGACGGACTGACAGAAACTGAGAATGGGCTCAGAATAGTTAATAATTGTGTTGGACGTGTTTGTGTTTTGTAAGTGGAGCAGCTGCACCACAGTGTGGTAAAATATTTAACTGCAACCAGCAACATGATAGCGTCACATCAAAGTGTCCAAGGCAACTAAGGCAGAGTAAAATTTAATTCCAATATTGTCATGAAGATTATAACTATAACTGTGCAACCAAAATTTGAGCGAGATAGAAGAAAATCTAAAGCACAATGTGATGCTCGACTCCGATAAAGATTAGCTAAAACTAAAGAAATGGAAGATGTGCAGATGACTGCCAGATTGCAGTGTTTAAGAGTTCGGAGGCCTTGAGACTGAAAACTCTGTGTCACCTTTCCTCTGAAAGCCAGACTGAGAAGATTTAAACGAACCTGCCTGAGGATTATTTCTGCTCTCTGACTTACAGGAGACAGGGAATTCAGCAATTTAGCTAATATATGTAACTCTGGTTTCCTCAGGGAAAGGAACAAGTACATTTCTCATATCAGAGGCTGAAATATTTAATTACTTCTGACAAGTAAATGGGCGTGGAATACATAAGGGGAAAGTTCTGCTCTTCTCATGGACATATATTTTAAATAGTGGCCTTTTTCTTTCTCTCATTTCCATATCCTTTAATGTTCCTAAAGATAGTATACCTCCTATAACCTTGAAAACACACACCACCTACTCAGTTCATGAACTTAGTTAACAATGATGAGACACAACACATTCAACAGTAAACATGGTGAGTATTTTAAAACTATATGTAGATAGACATGATGAGTAATGAAGTGCCTAAAGGTCCCTTAGAACACTGTCTAAGCCCCGCAGTGAACTGCATAAATCAGAGAGAAATCATCAGAGGATAGTTTGGAATTCAGGATCTTAATAATTGTAAATCAAGTTTATTTGCCACACAAAGTAAATTAAAGAAACTCTATCAGTTGAATGTGGTGGATCCAAACAAAAGTTCCCGTTTGACCGACAATAAAAGTAACCATAAGCTACAAAATAAGATGCCAAGATATCAAGTGTTAAAAGGCTTCTGAAGTTGTTTCTGATGAGGAGATTTCTATCATTTTTTTTCTAAGAGCGTTTTTAGAAGCACAATCGTATTTGATGTGGCCCAAAAGGGTCGCCTCATCTACAAGTGCGGCTTATCTGATAGACAGGAAACAAGACATGCAATCAGTGGTGTATCAGGAGTTGAATCACTCTTCAGAGAGGTGGAGTGAAGCTGGATAGCAGAGATCTGATTGCCTGCAACTGCAGATTTATGAGGTGACGCTCGGCTGGGAAACTTGCCCAACGAGCACTTCCTGGATGATAGTGTTCAAATCTACTGTTAGCCCCACCTACAATATGCCAACAGCAGAGAAGCTGAGGTTATATGAGGGCTGTCAGACAAATTATGGGCCCATATTGACCCAGCACACACTTCAGCTTGTAGATCAACCGCATGGGGTCAAGGAGCACGACTGCGTCGCACGTGATAAAAGAAAAATACTTAGAGGTTCAAGGATTAAGCCAAGACGGAGGTCAGTGTCACTGATCTGAACTCAGAGGAAGATGAGTAACAGCGTCATCAGCACATTAATAAGTCAAAGTAGAAACTTATGTAACCCAAGGACATGGTGTTGGTTGAATGTTACAATGGCTGTTGAAGGATTTGTGAAGAAAAAAAGTTGTAGAAAGATTATTTACCATGCACTGAAGACATACAGAAAAAAAATACTGTCAAGTTATTTTTTTCTGCCTTGAGGCTTTGTGAGACAAATCATTTGCAGCTATTGAATCTGTTTATCCTCAGGCAACCCACGAGAAGCCTGTGGGTTACTCTTCTCACTCTGACTGCTTCATACTTCATCTCTGGGTACGTATTACTTGAGTGAAAATGTAATTGAGACTGTGAATTAATATCCTGCCCTTGTTGTGATGAAAAACTCAAGAAATTATTTCCTGCATTATTCTTAAGGGAGTTAACTTAATTTGCATAATTATCAAATATGGTGTCCCATAATAAACACAACCCTGTACAAATCTGTTTGATGGGCGTTTTGTGTTTCATTGTGGAGCACAAAATACAATTATACAGAATATTAATAATACAATAATTTTTAATATGTTGTGAGCATCTAATTATACACCAATAGCAATTCATGCTATGATTTCTATCATTGGATACTGAAGAGTGGCCCAAAGATAATAATCTAATTCTACTCCTGAATAATCTGAACTGTGCTTTTTCAAATCTTTTTCCATTTTCAGAGCTGATACTCACCAAAGCCTGTGTAGAAAAATGCAACATGCAGTATCATCCTTAATTTGTAAGAAAGACAGCAGGCTTACATTGGCAAAATGCCGTGAACATTTACTCATACAGCCTGAAGCATTGAGGACATACTTGAGTAACAAACTCATTTCTGCACAGCAGCGGTGCAGTTAAATGTCAGGTCACACCTGGTCGACTCAGCTGGGCACGGAGCTGTACTGGATGAGAAGGATGTTTCACAAGTTGGGAACATTCAAGACAGTTACCAGTCTGCTCAGAAGTGGAGATCCCAGTTATTTCACTTGTAGGTTTGCCAGGAAAAGCAGCTTTTCTCTTTCACAACAACATGGCCGCACAGCTCTGGATTTATCTGAACAAAACACCAGACCTCTGGAACAGATGAGACCAAAGTCAAGATTTTTGGTCAAAGCATAAAAGAACAAGCATATCATACCTGCTGTCAGGACGAGGGTAGAGGAAGGACAGTTTGGGCCTGATTTTGCCCCCATACAACCTACACGCTGTTACCCAGAAACTTCTATGTTTTCTGGAGTCAAACATGAGGCCATCTTTCTGACGCTTGGAACTGAGAGGCACTGACAATGGTGCTCTACACAGTTCAAGGAGACTCTAAAGCTGAAAAAGTTAAAAGTTTGTAAATGTAAATGGAGTTGGGAGCTTGTTGGATATTAATTTAAAAGTTCAAAAGCTGTTACTTATAGAAAGATAATCATTGTATTCCATTGAAAAGGATTAATAACATACAAATAACCTCAAGTTATGTTCACCGACATCCATATGAATGCTCATAGAATTAAAATAAAATCTCACTGAAACTTAAACCAACTCAAGGCAGAAAAACTTTCTGAGCTGCTTTATAATATTTGGGGAAAATCAAGGAGCTTGCATGTTATCTGAAAACAAAAATCTATCCAGCTGATATTGGATGATAGGGGATGCTCCCTGAACTGGCTGCTCTACCATCACAGTGCCACACAGAGATGAACACATATTCATTCCCACGGAAAATTTACAGTCTTCATTAAACCTAACATGCATGTTTATGGACTGTGAAAGAAAGCCAGAGTGCCAGGAGACAATCCATGCATACGCAAACTCTTGCTGTGGGGTGACGGTGCTAACCACCCCACTACATCCCCAATCTCAGAACAGGTACCATTACATGAATCTACCGTAGATCGGCATGTGATGGGGGAGTCGTGCCATAGACAACGACCGGCCGTGATCGTATAGTGGTTAGTACTCTGCGTTGTGGCCGCAGCAACCCCGGTTCGAATCCGGGTTACGGCAGCTTTTTGTGATAGAAAGATCAGTTCACAACTCACAACATGAAAGTCTAGGACTTAGACAACATGGACGAAGCTCTGTGGGTTGGTATTATATATGTAAATGTTACTTTGAACACGATGAGTAACTCATAAGACAACTTTTTTGCTGCAATCCCCGTGTTTTCCATGTGCCACTATACAACCGTTTGAACCTAGATTCTCGCGATAATCTCGCGACCAATTCTCGTCCAACCAACCAGGAAACGAATGGCGGAAATATAGATCCACCTCACGCTTAGTTTACAGGGTTTATTTTTATATTTGTGCATTTACTAGAGGGGTCTTCAAAGCTGCTCGCAGATGTTTTCTGGCCAACTCCTTCGGACGGCGTTAAAGAAATGACGCCGTCGTTGTTGGGAGCTCGGCAGGACCCGTAAAGTGAATGGACGGGTGGTCAGCCAATGCTCCAGCTGATAGTGTCCTGTCACCAACAGCCAGATCTATCGAAGGTAATGGAATAACGTCTGCTCTTTGGTGTAATTTCTTATTTTAAAAACCTGTGAGGCACGTTGGGCTTTGCAAAATATTGTATGTTTGATAGCAGATACGATGATACATCGATTGTAATTGACAAATATGTTAGATTCAAGCATATGGATTATCTGAAAGGAAATAGCTCTTGAGACTGCCGCTAATTTTTCATCGAAGTCGTCCAAATGGTGGTTAATCATAACCAGAAGTGACTGATGAACGCAAGACTGATCGTTGAACAAAATCAGAAACGACTGGAAGCTTTTAACCATACCCGCTGGCAACTGAATCCTCAGGTTAAGTTATGTAGCATTTGTTTGGAAGTGGACAGTGTTCACGAGAGAACAGTTCAAATTTAAAATGCTGAGGCCTCTGTTAATATATATTAACACCAGGACTATAGTTTCACTGTAAGAAAAAACATTCAATACCTGTCATCTTGTTCTTCAACAAAACTGGAAGAGCAAGTTAGTTACAAATGAGATTGTTTGCTCCTTAAAAAGGAATCACAGATCAATTGCCTGTTTTACATGTATGTCCATCTTGTTCTTTAGAGCGAGGAACCTTCGTTAACAAAAAGAAAAAGTGATGCATTAAATAATTTGCTTTCCTGATCTGTGACGGCTCATTTACAGACATATGGCCCCGATGCTCAGCTGAGAGAGTTACAATACAAACACCATGTTTGTGAAAACATCCTTCACCACCCTGGTCGTGGGGGTGTTTGTGGTGTATGTGCTCCACACCTGCTGGGTGATGTATGGGATAGTGTACACCAAACCCTGTGACAAGCCTAAAGGAGAGAACTGCATCACGCCTTTCCTGGCCGCAAAGCCAAAACTAGAGGTGAGTGACTTTACTATCAAAATCAAATGTTCTGTTCAGCCAGTTGTGCATTTTGGTTTGTTGCCAGATCAAGTAACCAATTCAGTAAGCTTTGTCAAACTGTCTGTTTCAGTTGAGTATCTACACATCACTACGGTCCAATGCAGATGGAGGCCATACTCTGATCCATAAAGAGGAGAACTTTGATGTCAACACAAAGTTTGAGAGGTTTGTGAAATTCACATTTTTAAGATGGTCTGAAACTCCACCTTTCAGCTCTATTGGGCTGGAAACTATTTTGCTATGAATGCAAAATTATCAGAGACAAGGTGCCTTCATTTATCATCTATTATTCAAGAATTTGAAATAGTAGAAAAGTGTAGCAAAAGAAAAATGATACTGAGCTGCTGATCACCGGGAGAGAAACATTGGGTTGCTGACCAACTATTTTGTCTGTTCTGGGTTTTTCTCTGCAGGCTGGTCAATGTGTCTCTTCCCAAGAAAACCCGGAATAACGGAACTTTATATGCACTAATATTTGTCCATCAAGCTGGGCTCAATCCATGGCAGGATCCACGACAGGTCCACTTGGTGGCTCAACTCACCACATACATGGTCCCCAGACCTCCAGAAATCTCTCTGATATCTGGGGAGGATCTAACACAGGTACTGATTTTCAGCCCGAAAATGAAAGGTGACCATGCTTTGGTGATCTTAGAGCTGTAGTGTGGTTGCATTGATCAAGATATGGAATTAGGACAGTGTGACATATCACCTTTTTGATACATACCATTATATTAACATGTATACATCTTTAAGACAAACCGTGGCTAAATTCCCTGGAAAATTGTCCCGTGAAGCAAGCACAAAGGGCATGCTTTTACTTCCTCAAATGCGCATGTGAATAACCATAATACAAGTCCTTTTGCATCTACGTAACACACAGTAAGCAAATACCAAACTTTTTAAAAATATGGTTTTATAAGATGGAGCTAAGAATAATAGTGAACTCTCCCTAAATGTTATTTCTTTGTTTGCCAAATCTTGTTTTAAAGTGTTGTAGCAAACAAACAGCAGAGATGTCAGGCCTCCAGTTTGACTTAAGCGATTGACCATACTCCACCCTTGTCTGTGTGACCTCACAGGCTCAGAAACAAGAAGGCCAGAAGAAGGAGCAGCGTGATGGCAGCCCTGCATCAGGAGCTGGGGCTTCCACTGTGGCGGATAACCCGGTTTCACACTGGCGCTCCCGCCTAACGCTCAACATTGTCGGTGACCACTTCCCGTTTGACAGAGAATACCTCCCAAGTGACGTTCACAGATACCTCAGAGTGTAAGAAACACACATACACCTACTGCCTAACTCTAACCATAAAACCAGCTTTTGGTCTGTGTAGATCTCTTTAAACATGTGGGGACCACCATTTTCCACCACAAAACACACTGGACCCCCACAAAATAGTTTTGCACCTAAAAGATGTAGAAAAAGAAATCTAAAAACACACCGTAAAAAGCCTGATCCTCACAAAGGAAGAAAACTGACTGTAGAGGACACTAATATCACGGCTTTAAATAAAGATCTAAATTAATGTTAAAAAAGCCCGGTAAAAAGCTTTTATATGTTGGTGTTTCAGATTCCAGAATGGAAAGAAGATGGTGTATCTACCTCTGCTGTTTGTTGATGAGCTTAGCAACCGGGTCAAAGACCTCGTGGTAAGTCTTTAACTTTAAATAAATGTTACGCAACACTCTGAAACTGGTGGTCACAGCGAAGGAAAATCAAATGCCAAATGTTTAGTGTGCTAAAGATCGCAATACTAATATTGAACTCCATACAATTTTCTGAACCAACGATAATTTTTTTGGAACTGTGTTTGTGTGTGAAGGAGATCAACACCACCTCTACAGAGCTTCCTCTGACCATCTCTTATGACTCCATCTCTCTGGGGAGGTTTAGATTTTGGATCCACATGCAAGACGCTGTGTACTCTCTGCAGCAGTTCGGTAGGCTGACCCGTCCGGTCGGGGGTAGAATGGCATCACAGATGTGTATCCTAACATCTGTTTGAGCATATCTTTGTTTTGCAGGTTTCACAGAGAAGGATGCTGATGAGATCAAAGGGATCTTTGTGGATACCAACCTATACTTCCTGGCTCTGACCTTTTTTGTTGCAGCCTTCCATGTGAGTCTGTCTAGCGGATTTTGCTTAACAAATATATTGCCAGAGTTGCCAATTTTTTTTTTTATTTACTTAGTGAAGGGTCTTAATATCAAATGGAATATATTCAACTTGTCTTCAAAGAAATATATGAATAAACATTGTGGGCAACTTTGTGTAACTGGAGAATATTTGTTAAAAGAATATATATAAAAGAATATATGTTAAAAGTAGACAATATGGCAAAATATAGAAAAGTGTGTGAGATCTTAAAATTCGAGTTGCAATGAATTGTAGTACCACAGAAAAAGGCTTAGACTTTCTCAAACACGTATGCTAGCTCATTTTGACTGCCATTTTTCCAGCTCCTCTTTGACTTTTTGGCTTTCAAAAATGACATCAGCTTCTGGAAGCAGAAGAAAAGCATGGTGGGAATGTCCAGCAAGGCAGGTGGGTAACCGAACAGCACGCTTATCTTCTGCAAATGGCTCATTACAAAATTAACTAGACACATATATTATAGTATGTACATGGGAACTTGTGGTATGCCTTTGGAGAAACAAATGCATGAAACAAATTAAGCTCCAAAGAGTCACCCTTCATTTGTGAACTCATGTTTATTCTGATTCAGTTAAACTGGGGTGCTGGGCAGCCAGATGTTTACTTTTACTATATAAAAAAACATGCCTGTGTGGTTGTTTTGAAACTAAATTTTTACCCAAAGTTTGATAAATGAGAACACGTGGGTTTCGGAGCATGAATAGGTTTTTATTTAAATGAATCCTTTTTTTTATGCTGTGGCATCACGTCAGCTGGTTTAAAAGAGGCATGTGAGTAATGTTAGAAAAAACAACTATGGCCTGTGTAAAATAAGTTGTTATGGTTAAACAAATAAAGAAACACTTGGATAAAAATTGCCTGGTAATTTGAATTTAGTAATCCATGCATCAGTTATCTCCTGCTTAGCTGAAGTTGTGTCGTGGAGGTAAGGGGTCAAAGAGGGAGGACATATTATTGATAACTAACACTGACAGAACTGCTGCTCTAACTGTTTCTAACTGTTGTATTTTGGTGTCATGCTCTTGTTTTCAGTGCTCTGGCGATGTTTCAGCACCTTAGTGATTTTCCTGTACCTGTTTGATGAACAGACAAGCCTCCTTGTTCTCATACCAGCCGGAATCGGCTCCATCATTGAAGTAAGCGCTCACTGTGTCAAACACCCACATACGAGGGAAATGATTGTACTTTGTCCTCTCAGATGTTTTTCTAATCAAAGATTGCTGCCTTATAATTGTGCGCTAAAAATGTAATAGGACACTCTTAAAGTAAAAGTCAAGTCAAGCAATCACTCGCTGTGTTATTCTTGCTGGTTTTCGTGGCGTGTGAGTTATGAAACAGTTTGTTTTCTGTGCAGGTGTGGAAAGTGAAGAAGGCCTTCAAGATTCAGGTTTTCTGGAAAGGAGGAAAGCCCACATTCCTGGTAGGTGTGAATCCATCTCAAAGTTTATCATCTGCCCTGTGTGTAACCCCTTTGCTATAATGAAACTAGTCTGGTCTGTGAAGCGTAACAATGGACCCTCAGAACTGTAACCGCGTTCTACAGAAGATTGGGTACATCTGTAACAGCACAGGATGGGCTCAGAGTTTATAGTAGTCTGTAATATTAGCAGTCATCGTTGATCTAAAGCACACTGACCTCATGCAGTACAAATGTGTGTGTTAACTCGTGTCCCTCGCCTACAGTTTGGGAAATTAGATGAATCTGAGAGAAGAACAGAAGAATATGACACTCTGGTAAGAAGCAGCACATTCATAGTCACTCCACATGATGATCAAAGCATTTCGGCTTAATCTTTGTGGTTTTTTTCCTTCTCTATAGGCTATGAAGTATCTCTCATACCTCCTTTACCCGCTGTGTATTGGGGGAGCAGTGTACGCACTGGTATTTCTACGATACAAGAGGTATATTTATACACTATTTATACAGTTTGATTTCTACAATCAGTACCAGATCAATGTGAGTCTTGATTGTAAACTTCTTTTCTGTTTTAGTTGGTATTCATGGTTGATCAACAGCTTGGTAAACGGTAAGATATGTTTCTCTGAGCTCTTACTTATCCATGCATCAGTTTATTGCCAGTTTCACCTAACATTGCAGTAATTTGTAAAGGGATCTATAACAAACTCGAGTTTTCTTGTTATAATTTCAGGGGTTTATGCCTTTGGTTTCCTCTTCATGCTTCCTCAACTGTTTGTCAACTACAAGGTGAGGAAACAACACGAAAACCAATTGGATGTAAAAAAGAAGGCAAAAACTATTATAACACCTATTAAAGTTTCTTGCAACAGTCTCAAGTGCTGCATTTTACTTTAATCTCTGAATATTAACTTGTATATTCTAGTCTAATAGTTTGTTTAATTCAACAGCTTAAATCTGTGGCCCACCTGCCCTGGAAGGCTTTCATGTACAAGGTAAAAATGTTGCGTCATTTTTATGAATGAGGATTTCTTTTGAATGTGTTCTTTTGATGTAATGGCTAGAGAACATTATCTGCATGGAGTGCTCTTGTTTAAGAATCATTTCCTCTGATTGTTTTTAACCAGGCATTCAACACCTTCATTGATGATGTGTTTGCCTTCATCATCACCATGCCAACGTCCCACAGACTGGCCTGTTTCAGGGATGACGTGGTGTTTCTCATTTACCTTTATCAGAGATGGTACCCATACACAAACGCAACACACAGTCATAAATGATCAACAGGAGTGGCGTGACATTTTCCCTGTCTAAAACTCTCTCCTGTTGTTCCCAGGCTCTACCCGGTGGACAAAACCAGAGTGAATGAATATGGGGTTTCGTATGATGACAAACCCAAAGGGAAGGCTCACAAGGACTAGAAGGAGAGAAAGGACTGGAGACTGACTCCTGGGATCTGGTATCTATGGGCATCTTATCTCATCTCTTATCCACTGGCATTGTAGGAGCAGTAAATAAGGTTTGAGACATCAGACACTGAAGTTGCAGATTGAAACTAGTTGAACACCTTCCTGCGTGTCCTCCCCTACAGTGGCCTCTACTGAGCCAGTGTTTGGTTTGTCAATTCTGGGTGAAACATGGCAGAGCAACAGGGTGGACTTTATGGAGGAAAATCCACATTTTTACTAGATAATAACATAATGAAAACGAAACCATTCTTATTTACCCTCACCAACACTTATGGAATTCCTGCCAGTAGATCACCCCAAATGTGACACACTTGAGCTTTTACTAACTATGAGTTAACAGAACTCAGTGGTTCAGCTGGGTACAGATGGACCAAAAGCTATTCCATTTTTGTGGTGTCTGACTTTTCCACAGCACCCTGAAGTACAACGTTGTCAAAGGGCATCTGCTTATCTACTGTGTGATGTTAGGAGATATATTTTGGATTTTGAAGTGCGTGATGGGGCGAATAGATAATTGAGCCGAACTGGTAGCCCTTCAAAACTAAAGCAACAATTTAAACAAGCATGTTTGAGATGGGTGTAACTGACCACTCACAAACTAGTGGCTCAGATACTCTATGAATGGGGCACAGCACTAACATCAGAGACTGTATCAACAATATTTCTGACTATTGTATTTGTAAACTGGTTTATAGGAAGGATAGCTTTCATACTTTGCAATGACGGAAGCACCTCTGGATTTAGACATTAATTTAGGTTTTCATTTTTCATCTTGGACAGCAAAAGCATCACACTTTCAGATTATTATACAAGTTTCACTATTTATACATTAAGCCCCCAAGAAGATTCAACTTGTGATTGCAGCTTTTGTACTTTAAATTGGGAATTGGTAAATATGTTTTTTCCAGTATGATATTGCAAGCTTTTTTTTGTTGTTTCATTTTTTTAAAGGGAAAAATACACTCTGTGGAATAACTTTGCTATGTAATCAGCTAGCTGGTTAACTTGTTATTTGTCATTCGAAGGTTGTTATTAGCAATCAGGCTCAGGAAAATATACAGTTCAGATTTGACAGGTTTTAACCAAAATGATTATGCTCACATTGACATATCAATACTCGATTGTTCCTTTAAAGCTGCCCATTACAACAGTATGTTTCTTTAGAATGACCTAAGTTTGAAGTCCTGGAGAGGCTTTCAAGTGCATCTTGTAGAACATAAAATTATGGATTGATACAATATTTCAGCTTGCTGCCACTATGACACGAAACCTGAAGTTTCTCTAAAAGTAGAAGAAGTAAGAGAGAAGAAAATTGTGACTTGTTGCCGCGGCAATACAGTTGGACGTTAAAGTTGGAAGTGAAGTGGGACGTTGAATTGTGTTTTCTCGGCCCGAGTCACGCGTTAATTCTGTTGTTTTCTTGATGTTTTTTTATTTTACACTGACAGCCGTACTGTTTTCTCCATCCATCCATTCTAATGTTGTGGTTATACCTATTTGAGTATTTAGTTTTTTTTTATATATGAGGGCCAAGAAAAATATGGAGTGCCAAATGTACAAAATACTATTATTTGAATGGTTTTGTCAGCATTCAGTGTGCACCATAATTACCTGTGAAGCTCAGAATAAATTCTTTTGGAAGAACAGTGATGGTACGACTTTAAGTATTAACTTCTTTGGATTTAGACCATCTGATCTGGACTACTGTACCCTGTCTACTGTACTTTATTTTATTTACTTCAAAGTAGAAAACTCTACTTGGAATTAATATACTCAATGGTCACTTGTCAAGTACTTTGTACAGAAAGGTCCAGTTTATGTTTTCTGTTAAATGGTAAATGCAGTTAGGATGGATTTGCCAGATTATCAAATTTGTTGAAATGCTTGTGGCTTTGATTGACATTAAATAGATAAAAACTGACAATATTTTATGTGTGGGTATTTATTTGATCAATACATTTGTCATGATTGTGCAAGAAACAATAGAAAAAGCTTTAATTAAAATGAAGTCGTTCTATCAACATGCTCAATTTCAAAATATCCCTCGAGGCGATAACTGCTGAAGTATTTTAAATTAAAACTTTGTATGTAATTTAACAGTCATATCTTAATTTCACGTGATAGTCTTCTCAGTGATGTTTTTCTGTTGGATTTGAAAGTAGTTTAAAACAAAATTATAGATTCAAAATGTAGGAAAAGCGCCTGTCCCTGGTCTCAGATTGAAAGTACACCACGTCACCTACGTGATGACATCACATGACGCATTCCGTACGTCTCCTATATGAGGCTAGTCCCCGCCTCTCTCCCTCCCTTTCCCGCTGTAGGAATTCATCGTGCCTAAGGTGCTTGGTTCTTCACCCGAAGCTAAGGTCCTCAATCCGGCGACTAGCACCGTCAAAATTAGGCATCCGACGCCACAGTTCTAAAATAAAACATCTACAATGGCTTCTGTGTCCGAGCTCGCCTGCATTTACTCTGCTCTGATCCTCCACGACGATGAAGTCGCCGTCACCGTAAGTGTCCCGGCTGAACGGTATATCCTGGAAGCCCTGCGTTCGTGTGTAAATATATGGTCCTGAAATGTATGACCAGGATAATTCTGATCTTAGATATAATTGTAAAGTATTCAGCGAACACAGCAGCCAGAACGAACTGTAAAGATGACTGTGGAAGTCGTTCCGTGTGCCGGCTTTAATGGCGGCATGCTTGTTGCTAACGTTAGGCCTTGCTCTCACATCAGAGCAGATATACATGTTCTGTTGTCTATAAGTTTGACTTTTTATTCGCCTTATGGCCCAGGCTGTTGTTGTCGCTACTTAAACAAACCTGGTCCGACAGTTTCAGGTTTGGGAAGAATATTCAGCCACTGACAGGTGCAGGCTAATGCTAAGCTAACTAAACTCAGAGGCTGCACCAAACCTCTTTATTTACTTTATTCGGCTAAAGTCCCATTTTACACTTTTATAAAGCTGATAGCTGAATGCACCGGGGGAGGTGACATCTCTGTACCATAGTAGCTGTCATTCGGCAGGCCGGTGCACTTGTAATCAAAACATTAGCAGCACGTTTTTGCTGTGTGTGTTCTTTAGGATGGCTTAAAGACAAGTTTCATTGAATAGATAAGTGTACTACTGAAAAAAAATCAAACAACTTGACACTAGTATGAGTAGTTGTAACCTGTATAATTTATCAACTATTTGAATCCTAAATAAAAACAAATTGGTGTGACTTTATTAGTGATAAAGTGGCATGTTTGATGGGAAGATTTATTTAAGAGAAGCTAGGGAGTGCTCTAAAGATAAATGTTGTTTTTCATTACTACTTCATGTCTGCAGGAGGACAAGCTGAATGCTCTGATCAAGGCTGCCGGAGTCTCTGTGGAGCCCTTCTGGCCAAGTCTCTTTGCCAAGGTGAGAGAACCAGTCTACCTCGTGTGTGGGGAAATGCTGAGGGATACAGAATGGAACACTGGCAGCATCAAGAAGCTCTGTTTAGTGTTGGATGCACACACTTGGACTCAAATGGGCCTAGATGCTCCCATAGTTGCTTGGGAGTAAAACAGTGAAATAGGGGATTAAGTTAATTTCAGACATGGCCTAATTTTCACATTTGTCTGCCTCTGTTACAAGACAGGAAAGTGTCTTTATAAATGTTGCTCTGCCCCTACAAGGTCCTTATTTTCTAACCAGAACACCATCATATGGGTCCCTTTAACAATGTCAGCTCAGTTAATTCAGTCACACTTTCAGGTTCAAAGCTGTAAGTGGCTGGCTGTGTGTCTGAACCCTTTCTAACATGGCCCACAGAGTTGGACATCGTGTCATAGGTTGATTTACCTCCTCACATTCATGTACACTGAAATCATGACAGAGCCCCAGTGAGCAGCCCTGTAGTTTTCAGCTGTAGGTGGGAACTGCTTGATCTGTGGATTTCTGTGGAACACGTAGTGTGTTTAGTTTTTACGATTGGTCAGATGGGTTCTGAGACAGGCGGATAACATGTCCCGTGAATCTCCTTACAGGCCCTGTCCAGCATCGACATCGGCAGCCTGATCTGCAACGTTGGAGCTGGAGGCGGCGCTCCAGCCGGAGCTCCGGCTGCAGGAGGAGCCGCTGCCACTGGGGACGCTCCAGGTGAGCAGAGACTGTCTGTTGCAGCGGTGTGATTGTGTTTTTCTCCTAAATTGAGGGTTTTGAGCAGCCCCTCGGATATGTGCGGTTATTTATTTATTTTTTAAGTTTAGAGCATTTACTGCATGAGGCCACCAAGATTACATTTTAATCTGTATCCTTGTTTTTTCCACAACAGCTAAGGAGGAAGAGAAGAAAGAAGAGAAAAAGGAAGAGTCTGAAGAGTCCGATGATGACATGGGCTTTGGTCTCTTTGATTAAGCAGTGCTGTTTTTCTAAAAACACAATAAAAAAACAAAAACTGATTACTGAATGCTTGTTTTGTTGGCGTTTATTCTGGGCAGCTTCTGCTTCTGGGCAGCAACAACATTTTGGAGGCTTGAGCATGGAAACTTATATTTGAACACATCGATAGATATTTTTTACTGATGAGGGAAAAGGTTGAGCATGGACTTAAGTTTTTGGGATGTGCATTCCTGTTGACATTTGTGAAATAAAAATAACTGAACTTGAAAACTTGTACTTGAAACTCATCTGGTGCCTTTACATGAGATTGTGTTCTCATATCTGCAATTATTTCTGCTAGTAGCTAGAGGATCAAATCCCTTTATCAACTTCAAGGAAATCTCTCAACAGAAAGCATATTTGTACCAAAAGTTCGAACTTCATGGATCAATTTTATTTTTATTAAGGACATGTACCCAGTGGGGGATCACGTCTACTCTCATACTGTAACAATATGAAAAGGCTTAAACAGACATTATGTTGTGTATTTGGTCTGGTTTAGAACACGTGTCAGCAAAATGGAAGATCAACAGGTTTCTTTATCCTGTGATTTAATTCTGGATCACATATTTAGATCGACTGGCATTTTTAAGTGTGTCACAGCTTGAACTGGAAGCAGCCTACAAATACCGCGATAGTTTCCATCAGTCACCTTCCTTGTTGCTCTTCTCGATCTGTCTTTCCAGCACTCAGGGATTTGGTCACATAGTCACTGTTATGATTGGAGCTGTATTAAGCCTGTCTTCCACGCTACGCTAAATGTTATGTTGTTTTCCGCTATGTTGCTCCCACCAAGCCGGGGCGTAACATATTGGGGGCTCGTCCTATTTTTGGTTTGAATTCGGAGTATAGTTTGCTTAGTGTTCTATTGTTAGTTGTTTTGGGGTTTAGGTTGTGGATATGCTGTCTAGTTGTTTATGGCTGCTAGTTTAGTCTCCCTTTTGTCTCTGAGTGTTTAGTTTGGTCCCTCTGGCTAGAGAACAAGTTTGGTTCATTCATTTGTTTTTTTGTCTTTTTTATTTTCGAGGCAATCCTGGGTGGAGACACCAGTCTCTGTCAGAGTCTCAAATAAGACTACTGATGTTCTGCTTTCAAAGCCACCTCTAGCCCGGCACGTCTCAGGCTTTAGCCCCGGTTAGGACCATTTTGTGCAGTGTTAATGTTAATATGCACTCAGGGTTTGTATTGCATAGTTTGGTGGGAGCTTTTGTGTAAGTTAGGTGAGTAATAGTGAGCTTTGTTTGTGTCCTTGAGCCTAACTTAATGCAGTTTAGTGTGTTGTGGAGGTTTGTAAGTAGCTTGACATGGTGTGTAGGTCAAACTGTTTGTAGTTTAGCAGCTAATCGCTGTGTAGACTAGTTTGTTGCTACTTTTGTGGCTAGTTTGTAAGTTTGGGCCTACTTGTTTGAGAGAGCATTTTGTTAACTGCTTTGTGTATGGGGACACTTATTGTGCATGAAATAATGCATTTGTGTGGTTTTCCTCCTTAGTTTTTTTACTTGGTTGCCAACAGTAGTCTAGAACATTTCCTATGGCTTCTATCTCAGATTTGATTCAGTCCCCTTCAGAGGAGTTGCTGGACAGGTTCACTAAAGAACAGTTACTGAGTTTAGTTGCACATTAAAATGCAGATACTTCAGGTTGGAAATAGATTTGTTTTCCGCTATGTTGCACCCAACGAGCCAGGACGTAACAGTCACCATGAACATGTCATGGGTTTCCGTAGTGTAGTGGTTATCACGTTCGCCTCACACGCGAAAGGTCCCCGGTTCGAAACCGGGCGGAAACATTGTTACATTTTCTATTCCAACAATACAAGGCCGTTGATTTGCATCCAAAATGAATGTCCTTCTTACTACTCCACTTACTTATGACAGGAAAATAGATTATATCAATAAACGGGTTTGTATGAGTACTGATAGTATTTTCACAATATTATTCTGACGCACACATACACAAAAAAATAATCCACATTTTTCTTAATACTAATAATAATTAATAATTGAGGTAAGCTAAGGAGCAACAGTTTGCTCATATAAGTCAAAACAATAATTAAGTGAGAAAAAGCCAAAGGTTAAATGGAAATGCAAATAAGACATTTTAAAACTTCAACATACTTCCATATGATATCTCTATTCTTATGTTATGTCTGCTTTTATCCCTTGTTAGTTTATTTGCCAGCTGAGTGCACCTGGAACTCAAGTTTTAAATAAGATAGTGAATTGGCTCGGCAAGAGAAAAATATATGTTTGCTTTGCTTGAGGCAGAAAAAAAACAAAAACAAACAGCTGTCTAGATTAAAATGAGTGAGTGAAGGACAGACACAAGAAAAACAAAAACACTTTTAATGGTTTTCATTAATAACAGTGTTTTATTTGCTTGGTTTAGCAACTGTACATGTGTCTCCTTCCTGAGAATACTGCTCACCAGAGGGAGGGGAGCAGCACGAGAAACCAGCGAGGCAGGAGAGGAAGACGGAGGTAAAGGCAAGCATGGATGACAGAGGGAGAGATGCAAGGTGCCAGAAAAGTGGAAAACAAGCAGCAAAAATATAAATAACTCCAGTGAAGAGCGGCATAAAGGTAAGGGGGGGACAATAGGACATAATTGGATAATCATTATTAAATAATCCACTTAATCAAGACACGTGTCCTTTTACAACCACCAACCAGCCTGTAAAAGTAATTTTAAAAAATGGTTTGAGTGTTTTTATGGCAAGTTGACTGTATGTGTGCATGTGTGACTGTCAGAAATCGGACAGGAAACAGCCAAACTGCATGTTTTGAAGTGAAACAAAAGGACACAAAAGTCCACATTGATGGGTCAATATCTACAGCTTCTATAAACGGCAATATCAACATTGTGTTTTTTTGTAGAGAAAACTTGAACAATATCGGTACATTTGGAATGAAAAGTTTCTCTGTAGTTACATGCAGTTTATCTGGCAAAGGAAGAGCTATTGTGTACAATAATCGGCATCCTCAGTGGAACTTAAAAAAAGCCCTCCGTGTCTCATCCATCCTTCTCCACTGCTCAATAACAATGCGATGCCTCAAAATCGTGTTAAAAATAGAGCTTCTTTGTACATTTACTATGCAGGTTAACCTAAAAAGTGGCTTGCAGCATTTTTTAAAATATTTTTCTCCAATAAAAAAGGAGGTTTTGTTCTTTAAAATGTGATGCCACCTGAGATAAAGATTTCTAAAGAGGGGGAAAATGAGATGTGATTATGACATTTGGGAGCAACATATCAGTGAGTGTTGCTCATCAAAGTTCAAGAGGAAGACTGACATGCTGCAAGGGTGGAGGCAGAAAACATAATAAAAGATACAAAAACATGTTTTAAACAACAACGCTGTGAAATCATCTTCATTATCCTCCTCCAGCTTAGTTCCAGTTCCTGCATTTGGAGTTTTATTCATGGGTCCCGTCCTTCAAGTCAGGCTCTGAATCCTTTAATCGATCGGCTTTCCTCAGATTTAAAAATGCATAATGATTTTCAAAAAATAAGAAGATGACCATGAACAGTGTTCCTCCGGATACATGAGCCAATAATAAATCTTTAGTGGAAAGTACAATATTGACCAGAGGGAGGAAGCACTGAGTCATTCAGGTAGGAGAAGAGGGGCTGATTGTTACCGTCAGGGGGTCTGACGTCCATACGTACGCTCCGTGTTTTCATCTATCCCGAGAAGATATCAAACATAATGTCCAGACTCAAATCCATCCATCTCCCCCGACGAGCTTCTTATGTTTCATGACAGAAAACCTTTGGCAGTTCCATTGGATCTGCCCCACTAATGTGGGTGGGGCTGGTTGATCATCTTGAGTCGTGATTGGTCAATGACGTCCAGCAGGTTCTTGGCATCCACTGCCAGGGCGTGAGCTGCCATTAGCATCTGTTTCTTGTAGTCCTTTTGTAAACTATCCGGAGCACAGACAACGGACACGGTGTGAGAACAAAGGCCCCGTCAGAAGAACATTCGCCATCCGGCTCAACTCACCTCGTCATGACGTACTGTTGGGCCAGTTTCATCTTCGCTATTAGTTCTGCCAGATCTGAATTCAGCAGCTTCTGAGCCATTTCAATCTGTGGAAAGACAAAGACATCAGATGCAGGTTTAGTCAAAAAGGAAGAGGAAATCAATCCATCACAATAGTGGAGGATTTCTCAGATTTTCCCTCTTCTGTGTGAACGGCAGACAAATGCCACCGCTTTGCAATATGACAGACACATCACTGTGGGTTTAAAAGGAACACGTGTTTATCGATTTTTCCTTTCCTTTATACTTCTTGCATTAAATAAATATATGTTACTACAATCAGTATTTATTTACATGTGGGTGTTAGAGCTGGTGATGCTTACATATGCAGAGTACAACATGACTAAATCCTTACACCCACTAACTCAAAGGAAGGAATTCAGCCCCCATACCAAAGGGGAACTTTAAACATATTCCTAAACATATTTTAGTGCTCCTAAGAGTTTTAATTGCAGTGCAGCCATCAGTTGTTTTGAGTTTTCCACCTCTGTTCCATGTTTGAAGAAGTTATGGCATGGTTATCAGTCATTTCCACAGTTTATTCCAGCGGGATCATGCCCATCAGCACTTTACTCTCAAGCCCTCTGAAACTCTTAAACAGGATTTTTACAGAGTGTGTTTACCTCTCGGTGTGTGCTGGCTGGCAACACAGGAATCGTCTCATCCACTGTTGCCAGGAGAGTCCTCAGAGCCAGACCCACCTCCTACCAGAACACACGCACTTTCAGCACACTCCCTTCAGACTGGTGTCAGGCAGCTTTCATTAAACTCTCTTGACTGTCAGTTACCTTGACCATGGGGACGTACTCGTCGGGGGCAGCAGGCTGAATCCTATTGGACATCTCGATCACGGCTTTCACCAGTCCCGTCACGTTCTCATACACTTTGTCGTTAGAGCGATCCAAGTTGGCGGTGGGTGGGGGGCTGATCTCTTGAGGCTGCAACTGGACCAACAGACCACAGTGTGTCCCTCAGACAAAGTAAACGTTCTGAAGGTAATCCGTCATTTCTCTCACTAGATATGCTCCACCATGAGTGTCTTCCTATTGATGAAAATGGGTAAATATTCAGCCGTCACTCAAACTGATAAAAGCTCAAGAGTGTGAGTGACTGCAGTTTCAATGACCCAACACTAGATGGCAGCATATGACAAGTGAACTACTCTGCACACAGGACCTTCTATTCCTGTTAGCATGCATTGAATGCTACCTACTACTGTTATTATGCGTTATGCAGCTATACGGGGTGTTAGTATAGGCTGGTTATTTAGGGAAAAGCTCAAAGTTAAACCTGCACAAAGTGATTCTTACGTCCACATTACGTCAACTCTGAGGCACATTAAATTGCCTCCATGTCTACGAGGAGTCTTGCAATAAAGAAATCCCTTAGCGCAGGTTATATGCTCACATAGCTACTTGGTTTTGGCTACAGTGTGCTTTTCAAATGTGGCGCAGAATTCGTGTGAAGCCTTGAGTCAGAGAGAGGCTGAAGTTTAAATCGGAGAAAATCAGCTTGAGACTTAATCTACGGTTCTTAGTGACTTTCATCAAATTAAGATCGGCTGTTAATGTTGGTCAACACATTTTGTTTCTTCGTTAGTGAAAAACCTGAATCCGTATAAGAAGATTAGACTCGTCTAACTTTGCATCTAATTCCATTTTTCTACACTTTGACTGAGCTTCGCTACAACATTTGAGTTAAATAGGACACGTTAAAGCCTTTTCTTCACCAGAAATGCTCCTTGCCGTCATGCAATAAATCGAGATATCCTAATATCCATCCATCCATTCATTATCTTAACCACTTATTCCCTAATGGGGTTGTGGAGATATCCTAATACTACCTGATTATAAGCATGCGGGGGGAGGTAAGATCAAATTTGAATAGAAACAGAAGGAAAAGATTCCCCTTCTTGTTTCATCTCTGGTGAAGAAAAAACTGTAAATGATGAGGATTGTTCATGGTGACCGACTGCTAACTAACATTATGATGACGAGAGAGGTCGAACAGCTTACCCTCCATGGCTACAGGTTGAGTTTGGGTGGAAGGGGGTTGCCAAGGAGATATTGAATAATAATAGAGGGAGCAGGGTGCGATAAGTGGCAAGTGTTGGGGGTTTGGATTGATGATGTGTGTAGAGAGAGTCAGAAAAAAGAAGATGTTGTAAATAAATACGATAACAGAGCGTTAAATTGATGATGGATGAAGTGGAGAGGATGTGTAATGGGGAGAGAAGAAGGGCAGAACATTAGGCTAAAGCAGGCCACAGGCAGGGTATGACCAGCACAGACCAAATAAACCAAATAAAACAATAAAGCACAGAGCAGCTATCGCATTTCCTTTAGATGGACAGGAAAGAATGTGTGTTGATATTAATACTGGGCCTGTTCAGAGGTTTGTGTTCCTTTTATGTACCTTGACCCCCTCGTTGTAGCTGTCCACAGGGCAGAGACTGGCCAGGTTACCGAGGTGACCTGGAGCTCCAGGACGAGGAGGCTTCTTAGGAGGGGCCACGTGTTCTGCAAATAACAAAAGTCATTTCTGATTACTGCATTTGCATTTCCTCACAGCCATCTGTACACACTGTGGGATTTCTTTCTTTCTTCTTCATCCTTTCCGTTGTTAAATAGTTCACTGTTATTCTGCTGTTCATCTTTAACTTGTTAAGTAGCATGCATGCCAGCAGGTCCCAAACACAAAATATGCTTTTTTCAAAATAAGACTGTGTACATCATGTTAAAATACTTTCATAACAGTGTATAACCCAACATTTTAATCTGAAAATGCTTTAGCGATAGCCTGGTATGTTTACAGTGTGAGAAGACTTCAGTTTGTTAGTACGATGCCACTATTCACCTGGTTTCCCGACAGGCTGGTAGATGTGCTGACTTCCACCCTGTGTAGACAAGCACACACACACACAGTTTAGTGTTAGCTGATACTTGGTAAGTCTGGCCTTTTCAAATCAATGAAGCCGAGGCGCGGGGTTCATGTTGAAAATGAATGTTATTTTAACATTTTCTATTCTAAACAAGGACACTGTCTGAAGTTTGTGTTTATTACAAATATTCCAACTCTTTGATGGATGCATATTTAGAAATCTCTTCAGTTCCTCTTCTGCATGAGTTTAAGCTCTTGAGAGAAAAAGAGCAGAGCTGAGATTTAGCTTTTCAGTGAAAGTGGAGTTCCTCTGAGCTTAAAGTTCCCATGGGTGCATTGTGGTCAAGCCGTTGGTATGTAGGCAGTGCCCTTCATGGCACATGGACAGAAATACTTTCTCTGCTTCTCCCAGTGTCTGTGTTTTCTTATGTTTCTTTGTCATTCACACACTGAAAGCATTCCCTCTCTCCACAGCTCAGTGACTCTCTATCTAGATCTTACATCTGCACTTTACCTGAAATATTCTTCACTTATCAATAACTGTATGAGTCAAAAGTCACGTTTAAGTTCTTAGAACTCAACAATATCCCGAATGAGTCTTCAATTTAAAGAAAGAAAATAAAAACCTCAAATGTTCACATGCAAACGTGCAGTGACTGACCGGTGGCTGCAGAATGCCGTCCTCTCTGTCGATGCTGCCTCTGCTGTTTCTGGGCTCGGCCTTCTGCTGGAAGATACAGACACCAACATCGGTACGCAAGCATTTCTTTAAAAAAAAGTCTACACAAATAAAAATAAAAGCTGTTCCAGGCCTGGTCCAAACTAAATACCAGCGATCGGCAAAGTGTTTTTGCCGAATTCGAACTGCACCAGTGTCAAAGCCAACGTCATCATAGGGTCAGTGAAGAAAAAGAAGAAGAAGAGGACAGAACTACAATCCTGAACACACAGATAACGCCACGTCTCAAGTTTCTGCTGCTGCCAGTGTCCAAAGCCTCAGAACAGTGACAGACTTCAGCACCTTCTCAGTCCGTTTCAGTACCGTTTTGGTGAAGCACGCCTTGAAGAGATGCATCCTGGGAGAATGGAGCCTGAAGAAGACGGGAGGTGGAACGCAGAGAGTGGAGGCCATCGAAAGAAGAGCGGAAATGAGGACAGAATATAATAAAGGGAACGGTGGAAAAGCTTAAACCATGAGGAGGGCTGATGGACGGAAAAAATGGTAGACAACACAAAGAAATGAACCGAGTAAAATAAGAACTGAGTCAGAGGGGGATGGAGAGACAGACAAAGAAAGAATGAAAGTTTTTCCAGAAGAGGAAAGATCCACTGAACCACAGAGACTAAATCCTGGAGAGAAAAGCTCCAGCCGTCTCCCTCTCCTCCGTTCTTCCCTCCCACTCTTTCCATCTCTCTGCATCTCCCTCTGATGGGTGAGTCCACTCAGTCCTCCCTCTCCATGGCTCTTGCCAATCCCACTTCCTTTCTCCCTCCCTCTTTCCTCCTCTTGTGCTTTCCTTGTTATTTTTCCTTCTCTCTGTTGACCAAACATTAATTAATCACAAATGAACTTAACGTACATTTTATCAGGAGCAATTCGTTTTTAAAAATCTTCACTCCTCTGACAGCAAATATGTCAATCCCCACATCTTCTCCATAAATAAAACCGTTTTGCCTCATTTTTCCAAAAGCTTAAAACACCACGTGTCTCCTTTTCTTCTGAGATAAGTTTTCCAATAGAAAACATATTACAAAAGCTTTTACGTGGATTCTCCAAACCTTTTCTTTAAACATGCACAGATCTTTATCATTAACTTTTCATGATATTCAGGGAAAACTAATGGGTAAGAGACTGTTTTTTCTTACTCTTTCAGGGGGAACAGGATTTTTGTGTCCTTATGTAAGATCAATCTGGGACCTGCAGATGCTCGTGTGATTTTGGGACATTGTGGAGCCATGGATGATGGGAATCTAATCAGAGTCTCTTCTTAAAACAAGTATCCTTGATGTTTTTTGCTACTGTTCCTCTTTTTTTCAGAGTAGAGATGAATCCGTGTGCATGTGTAGCTGGTGTGCTCGGTCAGCACAGAGACAAATATTTGGGCTGCACACATTCGACCGCAGAGGGGCCAGGTGGAAACGGAAACCATGAATTGTCTTTTATTTTCATGTAAATGTTAGAATAATACCTCTGTTCTTAGAACTTCAGAAATATTGGACCAGTATAATAACTGGTTTTTATATTAACCAGTATAATAACTCCTTAATAGTCAGTTTCTTTGAGAGTGGACAGCTGCCTAAAAATGATGCAACTTTTGTTTGAGGTTAAACACGTCAAAGTCTTTGCTGACTGTTAGAAAAACATTACTCTTTCTCTCCTCATTTACATCTGCCTGAATTATCACCCACAGTTTAATCTTAATTAGAAGCTATTTCATTACTTATTATATTTTACCAAAGTAGAAGAATTGACTATTTTTTAGATAACAAAAGACTTAATCGGTTCATTTGAAACCAGCAGCAGTTGCACGACATAAAATCTCAGGCATTTTGATGGAAAATAAATAAGAACATTCTTAAGAGACATTTGATATACGCCAATCCAGCAAAACATCCCTGAAAGACAAGTGATGGATGAGAGGACGAAACATCGAACACTCATCACTCATGCGTTCCTTACTCTTTCTGTCTCTCTTTAATTTCTTCTACATTTGGTTAAAAAAAACGTGAATTTCCCTAGGAAAGCGAGAAGAATAACATTCTGACCTGAACCGAGGAAAAAAAGCAGACCTGTTATGTGAAAGCAGAGCTCTGGCTGCTATGGGAGACTTCAGCGTCTGGTCTGATAAGTCAAGCACGCTTAACTCAGACTGTTCAAAGTTTTAATTCTACTGTGTGGAAAGTGCCCTATTTATGCTTTTTTCACATTTACATTCATATCCTATGAATCTTGTTAATCAATTCTTTGATCTGTGCTTACAGTGTATGGCAGGCCTTATTTAGACCACATGCATTTTCCATTTACTTTTTAGCTCATAGAATTGTAAATATTTCAGGACTTTGATCATTTAATGAAACACAGAATGCTATTAGTATCTGACAAGAAGCCAGCTCATGCTCAGTATGAATTCCATGACCCCTGCTTTAATCATCCAGGGTAGTTTTAAGTAACACATCATGGCTTTATTTCTTTACATCTCTGCATTCTCCTCCAATGCTGGAAAGTCTTGCAATAACTGATAATCCAGCTTTAGCTCTGGTGGCTTAAAGGCTCTGCATTAGTGAGTCTGAGTTACCATGAGGCTCTCCTCCTGCTCCAGCCATCGCTGGTCGTCCTCCATCTGCTGCTGCTGCATCATCAGCCTTTCCTCCATCAGAACCTGACCCACACATCCACTTTCCTGTACAAACACAGGTGCTTCAATGTCAGCTGTTCATCCATCAGCCAGCGTGAGCCCCCCCACAACTCTGAAGTACCATGCAGGGTTCAGTCAAAAACAAATTTGTAAAATGTAACTTGGAGGGATTTTGATTTATTTCTACAAAGATGAACCATAATACACTATAATCTTTTTTAATCTTCTGCTTTCAGTGATTCTTTAAAATATCTTTACAATTTCCTGCAGCCAGTTTATATTTTTGATGGACATTGACCAAAAGCTGCTACAATTTAACAAAAAAGAAAGAACCTTACGTTTGACAAAAAATGTCAAAAATTTCCCAAAAACACAAGAATACCTTTTATCCCCATAATAATTTCAACTCTTCCTCCTAGTCCAGAAAGTTTGTGCGTGTACCTCTACATTTGGGTTCCATAGTGCAGTGTGTTCGGGTCTGTGCTGATTCCATGAATCCGAGGCCGGGTAGCTGCCTCCAACACCCCCGTGAGCTGTTGGCTGGAAGTGATTGACACACAGACAAGGGAACGGTGAATCATTTTATGCTATGTACACAATACGCAGTAGCATTTTAGTAAAAAGTGTGTGTAGGGGTGAAACCCTCTGCAGAACAAATCAGTAATGTATTAATGTACAGAGATTTTAAACATCTTAATACATTAAAAGTCTCAAACAGATCCTCCATTTTCCTGTCTGTAAAGTTGGGATTGTAGAATTTATATCCTTTTTATATCCTCGAAACTCAAACTTACTCTGGCCTGTAGCACACCCCAAAATATATACAAGTTATTCTAAATGCTGATTATGTTAGACTTAAATAGCACTTTAAATCATACACACATTCCTTATAAGGATGCAAGCAAGAGCCATAAAAGCTGAAGAATGGCTTTGATTTGTGAGTATCTGCGTGTCCAACAGTGAGTGGCTTATAGCACTACAGGAAATGCCTCCTGTCTGCTCCGTTTATGAGGAGAGGGAAGAGGGCCCTCAAGAGTGTCTCTCATTTTCTCTGCCTTCATATTTCCCTCTCTGCCTTTGACACAAGCCTGACAGTGTTTATGCTCTGAGTTAATTCAGCGTTAAAGCTAAGTTTGCCGAGTTGGCTCTCATTGGAATGATGGCGCGTGAGCTGCTCACTTCAAATACTGGAGATTTATTTAATAATGATCAGATTTTTCCATTCCTCCAGATATTTTTTTTTCAATACATAATTCAATTAGAACTGACAACTGCTGACAAATAGACAACAAGCTATAGACTAAGTAGGAAAGATAGTGATGAATATTCAAAGGCCCTGGTGTTTTCTAAATCAAGACGAAATAGCGAATTCCTGACAGGTTGGTATTCAGTGTTTCTTTTTTTACTTTGTCTGTTAAAGTGCAAAGCATAACTGTAGCCACTCAAAACATTTCACATTCACAGGAAAATCCAGCGCCTGCCGTCATGAATGACAGCATCCCAGTTTCCTCCCAGATAAAGGAGCGTGTTTGTGTGGATTTACCGGGAAGTGGTTGTGCTGGGGGCTGGTGAAGAAGCCTTCACTGGAGCGGGGACTTGGGTAACCTGGTCTGCTTGGCTACGGAGAGATGTCGGTATGATGGCGTTAGCTACTGATACAACAGACAAACAAGGTTGATCATTACAGTTGACTCTTACTTTAGGCGGAGCTTCATCAGAACCCCCAGAGTCCCAGGAGACGGTGACCTGCCTCCTCATCTCCATTCGAAGTCTCTCTTCCTGTTGAAGCTTCTCTTCTTCCAGTATGGTGCTACAGGAGAAATATATGTAATCATTTTTTATAGGTTGTGACCCTCCTGTCTGCAGGTCCTTAAAATTCTCCCATAGTTTTTTAAAATATTAATACCCATTTTCTGGACACTGATCCTTATGTTTAAAGAGAGAGTTTCTCACTACCAGCCATCAATCAATTCACAACCAATTTTATCAAAAATAATAAGAAATAGTTTATTTTAAATTAAAATATTCCACACGGTCATAATAAATACACAAAATGTTCAGCTACAGCTGTAGTCATACACTCAGCATGATAGTACGGTAATAAGAATATCACAATGTGTTTTCCTTTTTTTTCTCCCTCAGAATTTCACTGAGAAAGACACCAATGGAACAAAAATTTGTTACCTGAGTTGTGTTTTGAGTTCAGTGAATCTGGGTCTCTTGCTCGGGTCGTACGACCAACATTTGGTCATCAAGCTGTAGAGGGTCGGCGGACACTGGGGGGGCATGGCAAGTCGCTCGCCATTCTCTATCCGGCCAATCACGTCATTGTTCTTCACACCCTGGAAGGGCTTGATGCCATACATCAAGATCTCCCACATACACACACCTGAAAACCCAGAGAAGCAGAGCAGCGTATGACAGCAGACTGGCACCGATAACACAGTAGGCCTGAATGCCCCAAAGGGTCAAATTACACTGGGTAATTCCTAAAAATATAAAATGTCCTCTGTTCATGAAAGATAACCACAACTCACCAAACATCCACACATCGCTCGCTGAAGTGAATCTCCTGAAGTTTATCGATTCAGGTGCCATCCACTTAATAGGGAGTTTACCTTTAGAAGCTGAGGCACACAATCATGGATACATCAACAGTAGTTGAAATTATTCTCACAACATCAAATATAAAGCTCTGTAAAAAATGTTGCTGGTGTCTTTTTAATCAAAGTAATGTCCTAATTTGAAATGTCCTAGGTGTTACCAGCAGATGGTGGTAAAGTGCTGGCATGATGATTGGCTGACTTCCTTTTTTTTTCTTTTTCTCCATAAGATTTTTTTGTTTTGTTTATGGCTTTACATGATTTAGTGGAATGCTTTTAAGAAGGAAAAATAATAATTCTGACCTATTTTACTCTCACTGATTCGACGTGATTTGACTTACCTTTGTAGTAAGAGCTATCCTCCATGTATCGGGACAGACCGAAGTCTCCAAGCATCACACAGTCAACAGAGGAGACCAACACATTGCGTGCTGCAATGTCCCTGTAACACATACACAGATGTGATTAGACCTGAATCCTACTACATCATGTTTGTCCTTTATCTGTCATGAGAGATGTACTGTGAAACGCCTGTTTGTGCCGCAAGCTAAAAATACATTTTTTCAACAACTGGAGCTTGGATTGCGGTAAAATTGGGCTAAATCTGGTGTAATCCACCACCATTCATCAGAAGTGAAAAATATTTCTATTCTATGGTAATTGAGGCACAATGTAAGGCTTTACGGTAAATTATTATGACAGTAGTTAAGAAATACTGATGTTACCAAATGATAATTCATGAGAGTCTGAAAGTTAAATTTTCCGCCCATCAGAAAAAAACTGTCTATTAAAGAGTGCAGACAAAACTGAAAGGGGCACTGCTTTCAGTGGAAGATTATATCAAAAACTGTCCTGTTTCATTGATAAAATACCACCTGAATAAAGACATTAATCAAGAAACTGTCTATGATACACATATAATTTCTGAACAAAGATTACCATTTCCTGTCTGACTGCACGCATGCATGCATGCATGCATGCGTATGTGTGTGTGTGTGTGTGTGTGTGTGTGTTTACCTGTGGACAAAGCGTTTACTCTCCAGATAGGCCAGAGCAGTACTGAGCTGATAGGCAAACAGAATCAGCGTGGCCAAGTCCAGACTATACTTCCTGACCTGAAGAAAAGACCGCAACTACAAACAGACAGAAAGATGGCTGTAAATACGCAGAGGTGAAGCTGAGGGGCACAATTTCACAGGGTTTGCACGTGGTGAAGAGTAGAGAGTAAGTTGGAGATGAGTTCTACCTCTCCAAGAGTGCACAGCTCCATGATGATCCACACTGGGTTCTCTGTGATCACTCCTATCAGCTTAACAATATGAGGGTGGTCGAACTGACGCATTGTTACTACATGAAATATAAAAGCACATCAAAGTCAGCACTTAGGAGTCTATCAGTGGTGGTGGGGTGGTGCGCTGTGAGAGGTCTTACGTGCTTCTTGGAGGAACTTTTCTCTCACGCTGTCAGAGGTACAGTTCTTACAGGTCTTAATGGCCACAGCCAGAGATGGTTTGTCCTAAAACAAACATTTTTTTTAACCATTGCTCTGCTTTAACACATTTAATGTATGTTTGGACGTGTGTACGCTTGCACTTACTGGACAGTTGTAGACTCCTTGGTGAACGTCCCCAAACTGACCCTCTCCAATGCAGCGCCCTAACTCTATCCTGTCCCTCTGGATCTCATAGTCCCGGGCTGGGAAGGAGGACAGGAATGAAGAAAAGCAGAAAGAGTTAGTAAAGCTAATTTTTCTGCAGATTCTTCCTACACTGTACAGTCCTGTAAAAAACTCTTTAGCTTTTGAAATGCTTCTTTTTGACCACATGGTTGCTGCTGATCAATAATATTTGGACAACGTCAAGCCTCTGGTTTAGTAACAGAGAACTTTATTGGGCTACCAGTCAAAGTAAGTGCTACATTTGAAAACAACCTAAGTCTGGTTGTGCTTCCTTGTGATGTCATGTTTGGACTGAAGAACAGACCCAGAGAATCCAAGAGAGGAAGGACAGTGCTCTGTTTTGTAACTGAAAACCACGTGTTTTTATATTTTAACTTAATTTGACATTAATCTTCTATTGACATTTCTGCTTTGTTCGAAAGGGCATGAAACATTTTACAGAGATGTATCAACGTCAGCTGACAACCAACTGCTCCAAAAATGGACCAAAAACAGGGTTCAAAAGGTTTGTACGGGAAGCTGACTGTCAGGTCCTTCTTCTTTGAAAGGAAAATTATTATTGCTAAAACAAAGTACAGCCATTGTGACTTCAGTAATAGAAAAATACAAATTCCCATATCTTAAAAGCATACAAGCCCGCTTTAAATGTGGCCAAAAATCATTCCGTTACAAAAGATTTATTAAAGATTTAATTAATCCAGACTGCAAGGCACTTGCAAAATAATCTCAATTATTTCGAACATAAAAACCACAGGGATCTGAAACAAGGCTGACTATAAATAAAGGCTTTGGGAAAGAAGCTGAAATAAAACTTTGACAACAGGATGGTGCAACAGGAGCCAAACCAATAAACAAACCAAGCCCAGTGTAGCTGTTCAATTTTGTGACGTTAGAATAGACTCGATGTTACCAAATTGTGATTAGGAAGATGCAGAGTCTTGCTTTGCTTCTGGGTTGGCTCTCCCAGTCAGCTCTAACACCTGAGTTCACCTGGACAACACGTGACCTCTACAAACATGGACGACCACAAGTAAACAGCAAACCCAATGGTGGGTACCTTGAGTCTTTGCAGATTTTCTTTGACCAGGGATTTTTTTACTTGTGAAAGAGAACCACTCAAACATGGAAATCAGTGACAGCTAAGCAGATATTTCCCACATTACTGGGCAATGCCAACAGAAAAAAACTTGTGCTTTTGCCCTCGTTGTGGTCAAAATATAAAAAGATGCAGGAAGACTCTGGAAAAGAAAAACAATACAAAAACTCAAGGCATTTTGGGACAAAATGAGAGGCAGGGAGTTTTACCTTCAACCACTCCATAGCTCACTGTGTTGGCGATGGGGAAAAAGAGGAAGAAAGACAGATGAAGAGAGGGGGGAGAGCCAGACAGCTTCAGGTTGAAAAAAGCTCAGAAAACATACACACTATATCAGACATTTAGTTAATAAATCAACCAAAATGCTGTCAGGGATTGATTAAACATGGATGTTAACTTTAAACCGATTTTTTGTTTTATAGCTCCATTTTATTCTTGTATGCAAGCACACAGTGGAAAATATGTCAGACTGTAGACTCTGATTAGAGGAAGTTAAAGAAAGAAAGAGACAAAAAAAAAGCTAAACCAAACAGAAAAAAGCAGAAAAGCAAAGGAAAATGGAGAAAGACAGAAAAAGACTGGCAGGAATGGAGAACATTGTCCATTTTTAAAAGTTGGCCACAAAATGAAATACATAAGTGCTTTGTGCTGGCCAAAAACATCCAGTATTGGAGCACAGGACAAAAGCCACAGTTACTATTAGAGCCACAGCCAAGCAATGCAGCATAAAGAACATATGAATGAATCTGACAGATGTGTTTCCACACAACACATATGCTGCAGCCTGCTCTGCTGTTGATAGAAAATTAGGGAACAGTCCTGAATTTGGTACCTGCTGCATTTCCACCATAACATTAAAGCCAGCTCTGCATTATGATCGTTGAGACAGCAGGAGAAAACTGACATTTGTTTAAGAACGAAAGCATTTGACAGGCAAACAACTGTGAGAGGAGCTACTTTTCCAACATTCTTGTCTGGTTCAAGTGGAGCTTAGCAAATTTCACAAGTGCAGACTCTTTCAGGTCATCAGTGTCGGACAGAGAAGAAAAAAAGATGAAAAAGTGGCTTACTTGAGGGCATGGTGTACGTGTCCTCTTCATCAACTATCTCCGCATAGTCATCTGTCTCTGCAATGTCAGATACAAACAGGAGTAAGAGAGCAAGAAAAAACAAGTCATACAAACATAAAACAATCATGACTCACGCACTTGATTTAAATCCACAATCAAAAACACACCAAACGCAGAAAGAAGCAAGAAGCTAACAGAGTTTCAACAACTCCTATTCAAAGTAACACCCACATAGCTCCTCGCTGTCCCGCTCTCCCTCCTGCCCTCTTTCTCACACACAAACACTTGGCAGAGAGCGTCAGCTGAGCATGTGTTGTCAATATCTGTCTTAGTGAGAGCAGCGGGATTGGAGGGAGTTAAAGCAGTGGAGGAGGAGTGAAGGCAAAGCAAAGGAGAAGAGAAGAAGAAAAAAAAGAGAAATAAACGGAAAACAAAAGACGAAACAGAGTGAAGAAAACAACTGAAAGAGGTGTACGAGTTAGAAAGAAATAGGAAAAAGAGAGAAGGGCTGAATTCAGCCCACATGTGAGCAGATGGCAGCGATTAGGATCAAATCTGTGAAGAATCAGACAGATAGGCAGAGACGAGGGGAGGCAGAGAGCAGAGCCAGCAGGGGGAGAAAAAAAACAGAGAAAAGATGGGCCGAGTCTCTCCAAGCCAGATGGTGGTGTTTAAAATAAAGTCGGTGTGCAGACTCAGCTGTTGGAAACAAGAGTCAAACATCTGCTGTCCTGAACGCTCCCCTCACAGCTCTGCTCGAAATTTATCAGGCTCTGTGGGAACGGGCCCCTAAATTTATGAGAAATCTGTCCTGAAGCCTGTGACTGATTTTCTCCAGAAAAGTCTCAAAAGCCCAGTGAGTAATTACTGCAGAGTTGTTCCTCACTTAAAGGCGACGGGGGGCGGGGGGGTGATACATTGAATTGTGGTCCGCGTCAATGCAACTGTAAAACTGTTAGAGGCAGTTAGCTCAGCTTTAACACTAGAAAGAGGAAGGAACTAGTAACCACACCTAGGTCCGAAAAGTAATAATATAAATACAGCTATGGACAGAACCAGGCAGATAATTCTCCCAGTACACTACTACCACTGGCCACATTCACACACCCGCAATACTCAGAAACTGAACCGTTCTAGTCACGGAGTAAAAATCCCTTGGAGGCATGTGGAGTATGTTGATCTTACTCTCATGGTGCAGACATGCATTTACCTTTACAGACAGTTATGGCCAACCATAACTTTTAACAGCATCTGGTGGAAACACACTGCTGGTTCTCATCCTCACAGCTGCCATGTCCGCTTACTATGCGCAGCTCTGAGCTTGTTTTTCTCTTTCAGAGCCAAGTCACTTGCTGAAAGAAGGTAAACCTTAAGGCTATTTTTTGGAAAAGGCCCAACTTCAATGAAAACTTTGGATGGGTGCAAATGTCAGCGGTCTTGGGGGACATGATGTCAGCCTGACCCTTCTGGACTGTGCTCTATGAACATCCAACTCATGTAAACACTCTAATCAGAACATATTCGTATTAGGATAAATTGAGAAGTTGGAAAACAAATATTATGCAAAAGCTCCTTGGAGAAAAAGGTAAAGAAACTTGATCTTTTCTGAGTTTTATCCAGCATGATTCGGCATGATTTCTCTTTTGCATGAGAGGGGAAAAAGGCTGTGAATGCGTGTCTAAAAATATCCATGTATGAGCCAGAATAAAAACAAAAAATGACCATATTTTATCAACAGGAAAACTGCTTCCTCATCTGAAATCACTTTTAATCCATCGGTTTCCTGATTTATTTTTAAGATTCAGCTGTTCACAAGCTAACATGGACTGATGAGAACTTTTTTAGTTTACAGTAACCTCAAGCACGTTGAGCTCTGTGAGGAGTTTAATACATTTTAACAAAGAAATAGCATTTCCAACCTATCCAATTATACTTCCACTAGTATGTGTGTGTGTTTGTGGGTGTAAAATCCAGCTAGCCTATTATATCCAGGAATTCACTTAGTTTGAATCCAGCAAACCTCTCCCTGCTTCAATCTATGCACACAAGCGTGAATACAGAGGAGCACCGCAGTTTGTCTGAGTGTGTGACTGTGTGTGAGGGCTGCGCTTTGGACAAGAGGGAAACGTTTGCAGAAGATCCCTTAAAGAGAGAACTTCTTGATTTACAAATTCCTCTTTTGTGTACTTCTTGTGGTTAGGAGCGAATATAATCACTTTTTGTGGCCATCCACATTTTACCGAATCCAGAACAGACAAACTTGAACCTCATTCTAAAATATGCCACTCTAGATGGCAGCAAACTTGTTTAAGAGCACAAATGAGTACCATTGTTACAGAAGCAAGGAATTTAAGCAGAAACACACACACAGACATTGCCCTTCTCCAGGAGAATGTGGTGTGTAGGTGGGGCAGGGCAAGAAGGAAAGAACATCAGAGAGTTTGATAAACAACAATGTAACTTTACCATCCCCGCTAAGATCCTCTGCAGGGTCCAGGAGAGCATGCACGAAACAGGACAGCAGAGGAGTAGGATGAGAGGCAGAGGTGGCAGCAAGAGAGTAAAGTCAATGGCAGCGGGGAGAGGACAAAGAGAGATAAAGAGAGGTTAGCGCATAAACAGCCTTGAACAGGAGAAGCTGCTTGAAATGAACAGCCACACACTCAGTGAGCTTTACGCTGTAGCCAAACTTATGTGAGCTGAGTTCACGTCCATTAATACTGCAAAGACACAAAAAACTCAGGGAAGTATTTGAATGGCAGTGTAAGTACAGCTGAGGCAGGAAATAAGTGGACGTTGACAGAATTCTGGTTTCAGTTGTTAAATGAAACATTCGCAATTCATTGGTAAAATCAATATAAAAACTGCTGGGCACTCACATCAAAATAAAGGAAGGCTTTGTGAATTACACCCTCTCTATTTGTAGAACACCACTTTTTTTAAAAATGCTCAAATACTTTGAACCAACAAATGAACAAAACAAAATGTTAGAGATGACTGACTGAATTATAAAACCTTTGACCATCAGAATGAAATGTTTCACAACCAGAATTGTGTCACGTCCAAATATCTGCAGGCCTAGTCGTGTAACAGGCTGTAAAGTTATTTTAGGTTTTGCAGACACAGAGGATACTCCTTGATTTAACATGTCGAAATCAGAACATAGATGGTTTAAGCTTCAACGCCGACTGAAACCTGCAAAGCGGCATTTAACAGTGTCTGATAAGGTTTGGGCTGAATTTAGCAAAACACACTCCTTTCAACTAAACCATTGCCATAAGATCACCTTGTTCACTATGACAGAAAAAACAAACATGTTAGTCTCTCATTCCTGGGCTGGACGGGGGTGGAGAAAGAAACAGCTGCTGTCCAGATTCACATCTCGTCCCGAGCAGTCCTGCTAACTACTGATGACAGCTGCCATCAGCACAGATGGAGTCCCAAAGTCACATGACCCCTTCAGGATGTCAGCCAGCAACACATATACATACAAAAGTTTGAATTACTACTAACGCAAGTATCAAGGAGCATTCCTTTAAGAAAACTATTCCAGTAGTTGTTCCAGTAAGACTTTTTAAAAGCTGTATAAACAACCTTTTTGAGCGTATGTGAGGAACTTAACTGCTCTTTAATAAGACATCCCAAACTGACAGCTTCTTTAACAGGGACGAACACTTGAAAAAACTATTTAAAATAACTAAGATATGATTTAAACAAGAAGTCACGTACTGACTTAACACACCCTTTTCACTCTGTGAGCGCCAACACCTACTTTTTAATAAAAGGTACAACAAAACTTAATACTCACACTTCAATTGGTTAAAACTACTTGTTTTTTTTATCAAAAACACACCTCATAAGGCGTGCTCCAGCTTTTTTAGCGAGCATTTCCCTGGTTGCACACAACCTGCTAATGTGGTTAAATTGTCTAGTCAAAGCAAGCACACAGTAAGGACAAAACACTTTAGTGAAAATGAAGCTGATTGTGATGCAGCGGCTTAAAGGTTTGACCCCCCAGAAAACTTTCAATTTCACATGAAAAAGGCAGAAAGTTGAACAAATTACCACCAAAATGACTAAATATTGACAGTGGCCTTTTTCTTGATCAAAATTATGATAGAAATCAATCAAGAAAACTAAAACAACATACAAAAAACTTGATGTGGGTTCTTCTACTTAGGACTGTCTACTCGACAGTCAATGTAGTTTTTTATGCTCTAAATCCACGTTGGTCAAATCAGGAATTTTACTCCGCCACATCACAATTTTGTGGACATGCTCCTTAACTGACTGTCAAATCACAGCAGAGGATACCATTGGGTGGTGAATCTGAACAGAAGACAAAGGGGAGGAGGAAACGCCGCGCCTTGGCTGGCTTTGAAGGTGTAGCTGTCAGAAAATCTTCAGCCAACCGGGCAGGGAAGAGGACCAGAGTGTGAGAGAGAGAAACGAGAGTGAATGGATTCGAGTAAATGCAGAGATGTGAGCAAACCGAGATGGAAGAGTGTATACAAATGGCATTTGGAACAGAGCAGATGGGATGACAGAGAAGGAGAGGCAGTCTCAACAGAGCATAAAAAAACAGATGTTGAGGAAAATAGAAAGAAAGACAGCTGGAGCCGAGGAAGACTCATTTCGCTCTTATATGAGTCAGTTCCTTAATCAGTGATCAGAATTTTCTTACCAGAGACAGAGATGGCTCGTACTCCACTCCTAACTGCTTCTAACTTTTTCTCATTGTTAGAAAGCCTAGAGAACAAGAGAAAAAAGACAACATAGTAAGTTTAACACTCCAAAAAAACACGAGAACTAGCAAACTAAGTAAATATCTATTAAACACACATGACTGCAAACACTTAACAGAAAATAACATTAAACAGCAGGAACATGCTGTTGGCATGCACAGGACGCTCTCTAAAACGGAAAAAAAGTGACCACGTCTAGCATCATCAGTAGACTAGTCGTTAGAGTCTCTACTCTGCTTCTCCCTTCACCACCGCTTCTTTTTCTGTGTCAGCTGAGCTCTAGCCCTATCTTTACATCACAGACCGCAACAGGCAAAAGGAAAAGAGAAGAAGAGAGCAAAGCCAGTGTAGGAGGAGACTAGCAGAGTGTTTAAAAACCCTAAGTGGAAAATATTTGGCTCCTGAACTTATCTCCTTATTTGACCACAAGAGTGAGGGAGAGATTTGAGTTGAAAAGAAAGCAAAAACTGTTGGTGTTTGAATTTAAACATCTGACGATGAAGCTTGTGTGCACCGCTGTCCGGGCTTGAAGAGAACAAACAAGAGTATGGACTGTTCAGATATTCCAACCACATTCCCAAAGGAAGGCAGTCAAATATAAATAATACATAGAGAAATTATTTTTCAATCATTCATTATCTATATCAACCTCAAACAGTACAAGGATGGATCACTGAGAATATTTGTATTTTGTCTTGTAGGGGAGATTCATTTTGAATTTTACATCAGTGACATGATTTTGTAAAGTTTGGGAAGTGGGAAACCTGAGAAATATACTTACTTTGGGATGGAAGGCAGAGCTCTCTCTCCCTCTAGAGGAAAAAAGCATAAACTGTTTCAAAACGTGGACTAACCATGGATAATGGGTTTCTGTAAACTGCTCTGTTAAAAACAGTTACTGTACACAGCAGAGGATAATGTTCATCTCAAGAGGCATGTGCCAGGACGGACAAAAACAACGCTAGAAATAATCCCCCCAGTCAAAAGTCTGGACACATCCACTCGAAACAAACGGAAACTCGGACATAAAAATGAGGACACAGCTTCACACGGTACCTTTCTGAACTCTCATGATGAAGGAGTGGGTTTCCATGGAGACCAGTCGACAGTAACCGTCGATCAAGTCAGCCAAGTTTTCCGCCATGGTGAGTGATGCCGTCGTAACCGTAAGAGGCTGCAAAAACACAAACACACACAAACAATCACTACACAACAAACTTGTGGTGGATGTTTCCAGCTGCCCATTACGTCAGGGAAAACTGTGTCCAAACACAGCACTCGTAGCAGCAGTGTGTTTAATTCCGACACAACATATTACTATAGAGATCCCATTGTTTCATTTGTGTGTGTCACGAAAACCCTCCTCTGTCAGACAAAGCTATGCCTAGATTCTGAACATTACAGCTATTGGTTCATCCCTGTGTCCACCATAAAGAGGCATGCATCAACATGGGCAAAGCCATCAGAGGACAGAGTGACAGTGTTAAGGACATAAGGAAAAAAGCTTCCAATGACTCACAGTACTTTGCTCATCAGAAATCCAGAGTTGGCAAAAACTCTGCAGTACAGATCAAGGCGCTCTTTTTCTCTGGGATCTTTTTCAAAGCAAGTAAAACTTACCAGAGCCTCATATATACTATTCTCATTGCAACTCTACTTGTATTCAGCTGTATAGTTAGTTTTTAAAGGGAAAACACAGAAATCCAACACCTGTCTGTACCTCAGCAGCTCCGGCTACATTCAGCTGTAGCATTCCTTTCCTGTCTTTCTCCTCCATAGCCGAGTACTGGATGGACTGGACTTGGTTAAAGTTGGCCAAATGTGTGGGCTGCAGACACCAAAGGACAAACAGTTTAAGTATACTTATCCTTTTTTCATAATTGTGTGATTGAGAACGATGAATTTGAGCTTTAATTGGATTATTTGGCTCTGGAAGAAACTTACCGTAGAGCCCTTATCAGTGAGGTAGCTGATGCCTTCTTCTGGGCCGATGGCTAGCTCCACCTGGATCACCCAGCTGGACTGTTGGAAAGAATATAGAGGAAGTGAGAAAAGAAGAAAGAAAAGGTGACCAGGAAGGCACTGTACGTTGCATGCATGCAGGTCCTGCTGTCACCAAAAGGGGTCAACATCACACAGTCATAATGAACAATATCAAGGAACAGTTAAAGGAGGGAAGAATGGAGGAAACCCACCCCGAGCGCACATTTGAAGAACTCCTTGTCGTAGCGATGGATTGGTGCAAGACTCTCCAGAAACTTCAGGATGCACTGCTCGTCATCAAGATTGGCTACCTGTTTGAAGGTCTGCTGAATCAGCTTCCGCAGAGTTTTTGCCTGTTGAGAAAAAAAGGGAATCATGAGGGGAAAGTCATCAGTGTGATGCTGCAAAAAGGTATGTAGCCAGGAAGTACTATAAGTGTGTCTGACTGTGTGTGTGTGAGTGGGGACACGATGACAAACACTAAAAGACATTGATTGACTATTAGTCCACTCTATTTCCAATTAAACTGACCTCAGTGCTTCATTCTCAGCCTAGATCAATACCTCCACAAAGCCACACTGACACTGTTGGTTACTCAATAGAGCGTCAAGGAGTCGCTTCATTCATCATAAGTACCGTACTGTACACAATAAACACGTCTCCTCAGAATGACCTGCAGTGTTAAACCAAATTATCTTTTCAATTACAGAGCAGACATGTAGGGAGGACAATTCAGACAGGGACACCACCATTTTACAGTCCTCCCAAAGTTTTATTACTAAAAATAAAGATTGACACACTTAAACACAAGCAGACACACATTCAATCAAATGTAGTTTGAAACCACACGTTAAAGAAGTACACAAACCGAAAGGTTGGCTACAAACCATTCTCTATGTATACACGAGGATTAAAGCGGATTTAGTGGAATTTTTTTATGAAGAGAAAAAAAAACACAGCCATAGATTTACAGTTGCCAGGACAATGCGATCCTGGCCTGCTGCAGGACGCAGATTAATTTAAGGCCATCTGATGACAACCAATAAGAACACGTTCATGACAGAATCCTTCACATATTCGCCAAAGTTTTAACGTTTCTGTTGGATAATGTGCTACTGTCTTTTCTTATCACCACGTTTCATGATCCATCTGTAAATAGCGTAAAGCAGTTGTGTCTAAACTTCGTTTTTAATATCACAGAGCCCAGCCGCCAGCTGTCGGGTCGCTAAGCCCCGGGGAATCAACAGATCTACTGACACACACACACACATACACACTTCACTGCAACATTGCTGCGTGGTTATGTGTCACAAAACAAGGGCAGATGTCATAATGCTCTTATGATTATGGAATAAAATGTGTTCTTTCTTTCTTCAGATGGGACGGCTATTTTAATTCCTAGAATTCCAGCACAAATGTGCAAAAGCACACAGACAAGGGGCCCGTACGTCCAAACCTCCCACCCTTCCTGAGAGGAAGTATTGCTATCAGCCTCCCCATCCCAAATGTGAATCATTGCCATGGCAACAGCTTGAAAGGTTACACTCTAATGAAAAGACACAATCACAAAGAGAAGACCAAAAGCATTACATTAAACCAGGGGTCTTGAGGGCTGCTCTCCTGCAGATTTTAGGTGATTCCCCGCTTCAACACACCTGATTCAGATCAATGCACCGTTGGCCGACTTGAAAAGAACCCGTCTGACATTAATAGGACAGTTTTACAAAGAAAAAAAAACTTCATTGTGCCACGTTCTTTGAAGATGACCTCGGCTTATGCTTCAACAAAGTTTGGAGGATCGATCTAAAGCAAACAGAGCAAAAAGGTATCTGTGTGGTTATCTTAATGTTCAGATTGCCACGGCTCCTTCTTCTGACCTATTGGTGATGCTTAGTTGTCGGCCTATGGTCAGGCTGCACCTGCGCATTCACTCTTTTGGTACCCATCTTATCTTCCATTTTCAATTTAGTGCTCCCATTTCTTACCATAACATGTTGAGAGAAGTGTATCCGAGGTGTGTAATGAGTGTGTCTGGCACTGATGAGCTGGTGCCAGACACCATAGGCCCGGAGGTGTCAGACTTATTTTAACATTGCGGCTCATCACAGTTTATACCAATAAGAAGAAGTCTCTTTTAATTTAGTGTGACAGCATTTCCATATGCTTTTTATCTGGGGGGGGCACGGGCCTGTCAAATCAAGCTGGGGCTGGTTCAAGCTTTGATCTCCAAAGGTCAGTTTCACTAAACCTGCTGCCCAGCCTGGCGATATGAATGAACAGACTCTGCTCTTTATAACAGCTAACATCAGTCACTGTTTACTACCACCGCCATCTGCTCTGGGTTTGTGTGTGAGTGCGTGTGCGTAAGTGTGTGCGTACAAGTGGAGTCCATTGAGGGAGAATAATCCCATTAAATGTCTACCGTTCTCTTTCACCAGAGTGAACAACAGACACGTAAATGACAGCTGTGCAATCTCTGACACACACACACACACACACACACACACACACACACACACACACACA